>CAFUXE010000331.1:560843-610968 GCA_903364295.1 Serranus cabrilla
AGAGACAGACAGAGAAAGAGAGAGAGAAGCTTTTCGATTGAAATGATTCCAACTGGGAGAGGAGGCTCTTATGTGAAATTAAATCAGCCACATGGGTGGGAGGAAAAGCAATTAATGACCTTTTTTTGTTTTTGAAGTTAGGAGTTGGAGTAAGGTTAAAAGTTAGTGCGTTATCTCAGTTAATTACTGTGTCGATGGACAGGCTTTGAACCCCAGCGGTTTTATCAGTGCACAAGCTTTAATGTCATTCACATTATTGTTGCGACCAAATAGTCTCATCAGTTCGAGATATATTTCAACCACGTGTAATGTTTTAAATAATGCCTCGGTTTGCTTCACTGAGCTCATGCAGTTTGTGCTCATACGTTTTCCGTCACTGTGATTTCTTCTGTACATACTGGCTGTGAAGCAAGTAACACTACACTGTAAGAAATGAGGGACAAAATACACATTCGTTTTGAAGCTTCAATAGTCTGAGTTAGCCAAATTAAGCAGAACTACAAACTGTGTTGTTTGGACCCCAGCCAGACTAAGCCATTGTTGGAACTCTGATTCGCTGTCTTCCATAAAATGAGAAATAAAGAAACGAATTAAAAAGTGAACATGCACACAGTTTTTTAACCCGAATCAGTTTTGTGCATGAATGCACCTTCACAACTAATGAACTTGAACGTGAGAGCTGTTAACTTTCACAAAGGTTAACAAGGCTCACGCTCTGTGATCTCATTTGTTTCCCAGTTTGTTTCCTCCCATAGTTTCCTCCTGTTAACCCGGTGTTACAGTTTAATGAGTGATCATGTTAACGTGTGACTCAGCAGAATACAACATGGTTGCTTGTAGTGATGGCAGCTGTTGACATGCTGTCAACTTTAATCAGTTGAATATATACAGCTTATTACCTATACCAACCATGGGCAAGTATGGACTTATTCAACTAAAGGTCACCAGTTAACAAAGTCACTAATTAAACCTAAACACCAGTTATTATTAATATTTGAAAATGTTTTCACATATCAGTGCAGATTCCAAAGGAAAAAAAATAATATTTGAATGCAAATTGTGCCTGCTGAGTCTGAAAAATGTCCCTTAAGAAATGAATGTGAACCAGTTCATTTTTTGGGACTGTGAACTTAGTTCAAAATTCAAAACTGTGAGTGATGAACATGAACCACTTCATTCATCTGCTTGAACTGAACTTTGTGTTTTGTGAACTTGCACTGATTTGAATTATTAGAATAAGAGTGTGTTTTGGAAGAAGTTGAATGGTAATAAAAACAACTGAAATCCTGATCAAATTGAATCCTAATGTAAATATGCAAAACAAAATCTTTCTCATCACTGTTACAAGTTTACATATTCATATTTATTGTGAATTTGAAAGTGGTTAAATCAATATTTAATACTTAGATATTGACAAATTAGATAAGTAAACATTGTAGGCAATTATGGAGATTTATTAGATGCACACAGTCACACAGAATCCCCAAGCCAGTAAGCTACTGGGAGTGATATAAATAAACTTACATTATAGTTTTGGGTTTTATATAGAATAAAACATTAAAAAAAGTTTATTGTGAAAATATCTAAGTACAGATACATCTGCAGGTTTAGACCTGCTTCCTCTAATAATTTAACTGGATACAAAACTCAAGAATTCTATTGAACATGTTTAAATAGTTGCATCACCCTCTAATCCAAATTAATGAGGTTTTGCTTTTATGAATTCTCTGAAAAGCCTGTGGCTGCAGATGGGAAAGAAACCAAATGATACTCTTGACTATTTAATATTATCTCTATTGCATGTTTGTACGATTTGTAAGTGTTCATTTATCAAAGGTTATCTTTTCCTGTGACCAATGGAGCGAGATAAATTTGGGAGAAAAGGGGAAGCAAAAATCCTATTACAGGAATTAATTGTGAGTTTTCTGGAGGAGGACATCTGAGTGCTTGATGCAAAAAAAAAAAANTATGTATGTGTGTGGTGGGAGAGAGAGAGAGAGAGAGACAGAGAGACAGAGAGAGGTGATGGTGTGAATGCTGACTGTCACTGTATCTTAAGTGTCAATTTCCATGTTTTCTCTCAGTTGGTTTCCTTCCAGCAGAGTTATAGTGTCTCTGTCAGGATGAAATGGACTGTCACAAGCTGTTCAGTGATACAACACAGGTTAATTTGGGTCCAGGAAAATGTCTCGGGCCATCATACATAAGGATGCACACATTCACAAGGATGCACAAATAGGGTGGTTGCATATTTTTCCATCGCTGTCATCTTACACCATTGCACTGCATGCTGCTCAGTTCCACATTCCCGATACATACATATACATTAAAATGTACAGGTGCATCTCATCTAGATATCACTGAATGTGCTGGGAGTTATTGTGCGAGTGCAGTGTTCATTTGTGTATTGATTTATTTCCAGAGTGTGTTTCTTATCTACATTCATTTTCCAGCGCTGTCAATGAACAGGAACATTTGCTTTAGCATGCACCGAAACAACCTCAGGGATGTTGTGATTAATGTACCCCACTTAGCTCAGGCGCATCTACACTCTCTAGACATGCTTTTTGAGAGGCGCAATCATATCATTCAAATTCATGTCTTCGTTTACTAATATATCATATGAACGTGCTCCATTATAGGTGCTTTGGGAATGCAGCCATCCATTTGAGCTGGGGTTAAGAGATTTGATAATAAATACAGACCTGTGAAAGTTGGCAGTCTAGCAGACTGGGTGTGGTGGTGCTAGTGGTGGTGGTGGCGGTGAGTACAATGGGGGTGGAGTGAAGCACTTTTCCTGTGAGTTTGATGGCATGCATCATTGAAGATGACAAAATGTAAAAATTGTTTAGAGGACCTTATTAAATATGTATGAAACTGGGTTTTCAAGGAGGGCATAGACAGCGAAATCCATCATCGCATTGTAAAATGCAGAAATACTATTAAAGTATGAATATTTAGTATCGCTTTTTTCCCTGCTGCTGTGCAGGGCGCTACAGACAAGAGAACATGCTTTTAATATTACATGCGACTTCCAAAGCAAAGTTATTTTTCTTCTTTTGGTTTGAATACATTAATTATAAGCACTATTCCCTGATCTGAAGCATTTCACTGGAAGCAGTGTCCCATGGTGCCAAATAGCTTCGAGATAAATAGATTGTCATAATACCTCCACTCGTGGTGCGAACACTTGAAGATACTGTGCCAGAACCTCGTCAATAAACATGAGCAAATTGACATTGGAACAGAGTGGGAACAATAGTGTTTACAACTACTCAATTAGAGAGATTAGACAACCTCTCCAAGGTCACCAAAACAAAGGCACGTTCGTGTAGTATAATCCCTCTAAGTCAACTATTAATTACTTCATGAATGTCTGAGGACTAAAGGGCATTGTCATGGGCCGTGGCTCATGGAAATGTCAATAAGGTTGTAGCAAAAATGCACCAAACCTTTCTCCCAAATCCTTACCAGATCAAGAGTCTGAAACCAAATCCTGCAAGCGTTTTGTGCTGCATCACGCATCCTGTTTACTTGTTTACTGTATTATCCTAATTAACTTCTTTTAATTCATTCAAATGGAGGTTTCTGTGTTGATGAAAGTGAAAAAGTACACCAGGTTGTGTACCCATCAAGGCTATACTAAAACCACCATTCGTCCTTGCATTCACAGCTTTATGGCAGTAAGTATACATCACCTGCACATTGATACTGTTGTGAAGCACAGCTATAGTGCCTCTCTGCTGCGAGCCTGCCAGCACGCTGTGTTGTTGTGAGTGGGGAGGCCACACTGCTGCGCAGCCTGGCTGTCTTTGGGTTATGTGAGTAGGTATGGGGGCGTATTTGCAGAGAAGAGAGAGAGAAAATGAGAGATAGGAGCCACAGCCAGAGAGCTGTCCCTGAGTGATGCTGCTCTGCTCCCAGCAGCACCCTGTCAACTCCAAATGAGAAATTTCAGACATCCAGTGAGGTAGCTCTTGAAAGTGGAAATGTTTTCACACCACTGCTGTGTCTTTTTCTTTTTTTTTTTTTTTGGACAATAACTTTAAAAGTTAGTTGGCTGACCTTCAAAGTGGAGGGAAGATAATGGATTCCATTCATCTCAAGGCATGTGTTAAGTTGATTGGTAGATGAAACAGTGTGAAAATGCATGCTGTTTTAAGATGAAATAGGCCATGCTGGCAACCTGTCGTTTGACTTATGTGCTTATGCTTTGAACTGTGGCCTGTATCTCTTTTAAGGATTAATACCTTACATTTGTTAATGTGGGAAGATACATGCGGATACATGGAGGATCATGGCTCAGAAATGTCTGAATTAATTCTATGATCACAGCGAACACCAAAGCCTCTTTGTCGATGATGGCTTCTTGTCACCTCAAAGCTGTACAACTTTTGTGTGAGTAATGAACTGTCTGTGCACGGGTGAATATCCCTTAATCATAGTTTGTTATCAAAGGGCTCCATAACATACTGTACATATTATAGAATAATACATTAATCTTATTAAAGGGAATAACCTTCGATCCTGAGACCAAGAATAACCTCCCATCAGAGACAGTATTGGACGGAAAATGTGAGAAACCTTTCACTGAAAACTGAATGACTCAACACTAATTAAACTGAATAATCTGCCAAGGTCATCATATACAAGTTCCATGTCATTGATCAGCACAGTGACATTTACACACGCACTTATATTCCACTATTATTCCAAATATGTATATATTCCGAACATTCTGTTAGTATTTTTATGGTAAGACATATGGAAATGCCAATAATAATCAGGTTTTAAGGGAATTCTGTATACATATTTTGGAATATACTGCAGTTTTACCAAAGTTTACTTGATTGTTGTACACAGATCAAGTTTAGCTATAACACTCTGCAAGGTTTGTGAGTAATGCAGGCCCCCAAAACACCCACATTTCTAGTTGAAACACCAGAAACACACCTATTTTTAATAGTGAAAGACTCGTTATCAACAGGTTTTTAGGTATAAATATCCGATGCTGACCTTTTAAAGCAGGTGGTTGAAGCAGTTGAAGAGGCAGGCTGTGTTCACACGGTCGAAAAAGTCAGACACTGGTAAAAATAAATGATAAAAATGAATATTTTGCTGCAAAGAAGCACAATGGCACAAATGCCTCTAGCTGTTCCACATTTCCTTATTTTGACATGATGAACTGTAAGTTAATTGCAACTTGCACGGTTGCCTGCAAACATAAATATTTTTCATCAGCTGTGTCAAAAGCTTGGAAAAAATAGAAAAAAGAGTATTTTTCAGTATAAGGACAAAAATCTGAATATTTTGTGCATGTTAACAGAGACGCTGTCTTTTACTTGAGGCAAGCAGGGAAGAGTTTAGGAGCCATAACCTTAAATAAAATTAAGTAGGTAGTGAAGACTCACTTACTCCCACTCAGTCAGCCAGGCATGCACCATCATGAATGAACAGGTGCACTCACAGCAGGGAAACAGAATAGGAAAGCTACATTTCCAACAGCTAGAACCTGATATTGTAAAAAAAAGAATTAGTCTAATGTTGTTCCATGATGCTGAGTCACGTCTGCTAGCTGCACAAGAACTAGGTACACTAAACAGGAGTTCAAATAAACAAGTCGTTTGCCTCTTTTAGGTAAAAGTTAAAAAATATTGACAGTTTTTATGGTAGCAAATCGCACATGTGAATTGGGAGCCAGTAAGAAGAAAAGGCACTAATTGGCCAATTTTAGTTGTCAGTATGGTCTAATTTAAACAAAGTCCTAATTGCTAAAATTCACATTACTTTTTGACATTGTTGTGGGAAGGATCAAAGAAAGTGTTTTTTGGACAGATGAGATTTATTTAAAGCTAAACTTTGTCCTCGACACTTCCACCATACACTGCAAACTGGAGCTTGTTAGTGTTTAGTCCATGGTGGTGGTTTAGTATGTTTTAATAATTTATATAATTTGGGGTTTTTGTTTAGTTTTTTCTCAGAGACTCCAAATGAAGTCAAATCCAAGTGACATTATAATTAGTTTGGGCTCCTGCTCCTCTGAAGTGAAAAGAAGTGCCCAGTTATGTATGTGTAATTTCTCTAAGTTAGTTTAATTGGTTGGTCATACACCAGGACTCAGCCGTAGCTTATTTCTCCAGTCTTTGTGTGCACGTACACCAAAGACGTCTACACTGAACTGACCATTAAAATCCTGCAAAGCAAAGTCTCAGCTGCTGATTTGGCAGTTTCAAGTCTGATCGTGTTTAATGGCATTGTTGAGGCAGGTGTTAGGTATGGAAATGATTCAGCCAGGTGCTGCATTGTGGATGCTTTGAACTCCAGCATGTAGGCAGAGTTAATGTCCAGCAGGTCAGATCAGTGCTGAGAGCAGGTAGAAATTTGCAGAGTCAGTTTGCAGTTATTAGGTTTCACCATCGAGCAATGCTCTGTTTCAACATCCTTTGCATCCTGCAGACTACTCACTGAACTGATTTCTGAAATGGTAGATGTGACCCAGGGGTCAAGCTATTTGTCAGAGCTCCGGCAAACATACATGGCATGATTGTCACATTATGGACATGTTATATCCCTAAAGGGGAAAAGGAGAAATAATCCTGAATAAATGTCTTTTTGAAGGAAGCACTAACCCCATTTAAATGCACAATATGTATTTTTCTGTCAGTAGGGGTCGCTATATCAAAACAATAGCAAGAGACTTTGGTGAAGTAGTGTGGGTTGTGTTGATGTGTTCACTGACATTGCTGTCCTTGCAATCAGTTTTCACATAATGGAATATATGGAACATATTACACAGATAAAAGTGCAAATTATATTACCACGCGTGAATTCCCTGTTGACACAAAGTGGCAGCTGCATCTCTTGACACTCTTCAACACTTCCACATGTTAGTGTAATTGTTTCAGCCATACTAACTCTGTTTAATAATGACAACATACCTGTAAGATGATATTTAATTTGGTGACGTTTTCTCATGGCATGTGGGTGAAGGCAGAAGCAATCGATCTCAGGATAGCAGATTAGGACCAGGTAACAGATTACCTATATCACATCTTGAGTAAACATGTTTCAGGTTTTTACTTTTCTATACCCCCTTGAGGTTTTTTTCCTTTAGTGAGACGACTTCATGAGATATAATATATAGACAAACACGTATTAAACCAAGAATTGAGATTTCCCTTCATTACCGTTCACTTTGTTTTTTCATTGTTTGGCAAAGACACCACATTGCAATCACTACAAAAACTCCGTGTGCTGGGCTCGTTATGCAGACTCTCCAAATTAACATCCTGTCCTCCAATTAGAGTGAGAAATTTGATAAAAGGACTTCTTCTGGCAATGAGTTAATTAGTTGATCTTACTCAGGAGACCCCGTACCCCAGGGTGAAATTACCATGTGCCATTAATTTACATTATGATTGAGATTAAATACATATTTTATAAAATGACAATACAGTGGATGCGCTTCCAAAAACCAATATTCTAACATACATATGCGAGTCGTTTCTGTGAGGAATGAGCAAACATAGAGCCGAAGCTGCTGTGTGTTTGCTGTCGCTTTGTGTAATGCCTGCATTCATCTAGCTGTTATAGTGTGTGCAAACAATGAAAAGGCTGGGAAGGATTTCATATGCTATTGAAAAGGTACCTGAGAGGCATGCTTTTGTAGGACTTAGGGAACTCTACCTGGGCATTTCTCCACCTCTCTGTGCTCTAAAATTGGATCAATAGTATTAAAACCCTGACAGCTGGGATTGGAAGACTCCTGGAGTGAAATGTCAGGCATCTATAGTTTCTTTTATTAAATTCTGTATTAATGGAGAGTGTTCGACCAGTATTTTTCACATTTTCTTAGAGATCTAAAATCACAAAACACCTACATACCAACACATTATAAAACTGCGATGTGCTGTAGGTAAAAACAAAACGTATTCAACATCAGAAAAAGAAAATGTAAATATAACCCAAACAAACCGAGGAAGGTCAAAACAATGTGTTCTTTCAGTGTGATATGGCCCCATGTAGGAGCACATAAAAGGACTGTAAGAAAAGAAGTGATTTAACCTGCTGCTCTATAGTTTTGTAACGTTGTACAAATGTGCGACTGGTGCTGTGCGTCATAGAGGCGGAATTTCTGCCAAGTATAGAAGCGAAAAATGATTTTTACCCTGCGAACAAAAGGCTGAAAAAAATCAGTTCTTTATAATAGACACGGACAGATTGAAAGATAATGGATAGTCCGGTGCTGACATTCTTGACTGTAAGGTTCTGAAAACTTGATGTCACACCTGTAAGAACCCTTGCTTCAACACCTTTAAAGAGAAGAAGTGTTGCCCTGGAAACCTTGGGAAAGGAGATGAACAATGCAAAATGTCAAGGCAGGAGTCCATTCAAAGCAACAAACAACAGCCAAAAGGATAATACAAAATTGAATGGAACCGAAAAAAGTACAAACAATGATGCATCGCGTAATAACCGCAGTAATCTTGACCTTTTTAGAGATCACACTCTGTAGGACACAAATCAAATGTGACACGAGAACAATCTTGTCTTGTTATTTGTTAAAGCGGACTGATTAGTATACATAACACTGTAATGAAGTTAAGGATTTAACACTTGAGAAAATGTGACAATGCTGAGGTTCAGGGCCCAATGAAAAGTAAAGGAATTAGCCTTTTTGCAATCACTCAAAGACATAAGAGGCTGATTGTAGAGTGATTAACACTTTGTTTTGGATTCTTCCCGTAACGGCTTCAGAATCTGGATAAATAAACCTTTGAATGACAACTCTTTATTTTGACAAGGTTGGAGTCTTGGAGTCTTTCTGGCGGGTATTGTTTTCTTTTTAAATGATAAGGACAAACACCTGCACTGTTGGGGAAGGAGCAAATGTTTGAGTTCTGCTAAAAACATACTTGAAGTTTGAGCAGAGCTGCAGATGTTGAAGATTTAGATTTTTTTGTGTTTTTTGATTTTCACTATCAGCAGGTCTACTGGTATGCATCTATTTGCTGAACTCTGACAAGCAGTACAACTCTTCAGTGTGTTTTCTGTGCTGTGATTTTACTTTGTGACTGTGTGATTAAATAATCAATGGCAAAAGGCTTATTTCTAATACTATTCATAGCCTGATTTATAGAAAATTTTATTCCTAACAAAATAAAACAACCTGGCTCCATCCAGTTTTCTAAAATTATGCAAACAAGCACAAATGTATTAAGATGTTTCATTTGTAATATAAAACAAAACATTACAGAAAATCTTAATATAAAAAATAATTGTTAAAACTTTTACATATATTTTCATGTGTGTAGCATGAGCCAAATGGATGGATGGATGCATGGATAATATTTTTTGCATAGTGAGACAGGACAAAGCTTTTGTGGATGTGGATGTGGTTGCCCTTCTCATTTGGTTTGATTTTATTTTAGCATCTTTAATCTTCTTTTACCAAAAACACCAATTTCTTCCAGTACTAAGATGCTTGAATTTACTTATAAACTGCAAGAAAATGGTCAATTTTCAAAACAAACTCTTTCTGCTTTTATCCCGAACCTCTCTCTACCATACCCTTTTGAAAATGGTCCTGATGGGTGATTAACTGTAAAATCTTCCCCGTGTACGCAGCCCAAAATCCTTGAATGGAATACCTTACCTTACTATTTAAGCAGCCAAAAAAAGGTGATACATTTCATGAACTCCCTTTGTTGCCATGAAGGTCTAATAGCTGGACACAAACCAACACTCCTCATTAACCTTAAGCCTCTCATGTGATACATTTCTCCCTCGAGCACACACACAAATGTACACACCTCTTGTAAATTTCTGGGATAGTAAAAAGGGAATGAGACCAAAGAGCAAAAGAGAGAGGGAGTAAAAGAAGACTGAGTAGGCTATTATAGAGGAAAGAGTGTATCCCCTGGAGGAGGCGCGGGCTGAGATGGCGTAAATGAGGGAAGCGTGGCGGCCATTCCTGTAGCCTCATTACAGTAATGGAGACCCATCCGTTCTGTCAAGGCCTCCAGAAAATCTTCTGTGACAAGACTGCCTTCCTTTTCGTGCTATTCCACATCAGCAGTCCACGGGAAGACAGAAGAGTGGGAGAGAGATAAAGCAGAGGCGCTTGCTGCTGGGTTTCATGTTGCATGAGACGATTTGTGCCTTTGAATGTGTATTAAGGTCTTGATTAGGGTTTCGTTTTCCCTGTCAGACTCATGTAATGTTCTGTAGTGGGTGACTGTGTGGCCTTGGTGGGAGAATGCTGTATGCCTCTGGTAAAGATTGGTCTCAGTGGTGTGGAGGCTGGGGCAGAGACTGGCCATGTTGTTTGCAGTGGGAGCTGAAAAGAGTGAGAAGGAGCAGTCTGTAGGCCCACTTTTCGCTTTACATTCATGTCGATTACTTTATACCCGCTAACCTCTCACAAAACTACAAAAATAAATCTGTATTTCAGTATACATAAGATACCTGTGCATACAGTTAAAGTGTGATGTGTATATTTATCTGTATCTCTTTATTTCACAAAAATATCTATATTAATACTGAAAGTGAGAGGGGCCTAAAAAGTTATTAGGAATAATCTAAACTAGTTTATTTTCTGTTTTATAACACCATTTATAATCTTCATATAGGGTTGCAGCGATATACTAGCGACTTTTTACACATTTAAAGTTTCATTATAAGAAAGTGCGTGTTCAAACGAAAACCTTCTGTTTTAAATTCTTCAACAGTCATTGCAGCTTCTCATGGTTATTATATTTGTGCAATACCACTGTGATACTGTGAAACCATGATATTTTCAAGGACATTTGTTGTACTGTGAAAATCTCATAGCACTGCAGCTCTACTGAAAGCATTGACTTGCTGACAAACTATTTGACAACCCCATTTTTTTTTACAAGTCAGAACTGCATTGGGTCATATTGCATGATATTTCTTTAACAACAGGAGGTTTGTTTGTAATGGAGGGAGATCCAGATCAATTTGAAGTTGTATGAAGTGCATATGTGCTAAAAACAAAAACAACATTTAAAAAAGTAGGTTGTGCAATTTTTTGAACTTTTTTTAATAGAAAACTTTACACTGAAAACCATATAAATAAAAATCTGCAGCTTTTGGGGCTGTTTTGCATGTACTTTGTTTACATTTAGGTGAAACTGAGCCAAATTACAAGCTAAGATCAGAAGTTACAGAAAAAGGAGATCCCATTTTTGCATGATTTCTTAACCGACTTATGGACATT
Source organism: Serranus cabrilla (assembly GCA_903364295.1). Classification (NCBI taxonomy): domain Eukaryota; kingdom Metazoa; phylum Chordata; class Actinopteri; order Perciformes; family Serranidae; genus Serranus; species Serranus cabrilla. The sequence continues at coordinate 572,086 of CAFUXE010000331.1, forward strand.
TATGTAGATCATGCAATCCACTTTACAAAGTGAAGATCCTTGATCCCAGCATGCTGCGATGCCAGTGTGTTGTGAGAAGAAGTGTTCGTGTCTTTTGTGGGATGTTGTGTCAATCACTGTTAATGTAAGACTATAAACTGTGTGAACACTCGTTCAGAATCAGATTGTGCTGGAGAGTCAGTTATTCAGTGGGGAGGGGATCGTGTTCACCCAGTGTATTCTTATTTACATGCTATTTCCCAGCATCCTCACAGGAACTTGCTGTAGTTTTTGATACCATTCCAACAGGCCCCAATGGATGCATTTTAGGAATGTAGTTAGGCCTGCATACAGAGCTGACTCCCTTGTTGGAAAATTGTGTTTCTCACTACATCCGAAAAATAATAATAGAGCCATACGTGCCCTATTACAAAGAGCTGCCATCTCTATTCTCCATGTCAGGGCATATTGGAATCCGTTTGTAAATTATACATATTGGGAGAAGGTCTGGATTCGCCTTCATAAATACCTAATCGAGAGTAAGGTTAAGGAGATGTCCTTCAAAATTATTCATAAATGTTACCCTGTCAATCCCTACATGCAGAAATTCAAAAAAGAAATAAACACATAAACTGCTATTTCTATGATAAATATTCAGAAACACCTGTTGCAGCATTGTACTTGTACTTTTCCCAAGACCTTTACATGTTTTTCAATGATTATCTTTAAAGAATGAAGAAATGTGGTGTTTGGTTTCTTCCAAAACCCAAGAAAGAAATTGTGTAAAAATATATTTACATGTTGGCATTGTATTTAGTATTTAGTGCTTGCCTTAAATGGATGCCCTTAATCTTAAGCTTTGGTAGATGGATGCCCTAATGTATACCAACAATGCCAGAGCATCACTCTTTGCACATGGCCATTACACATGTCTGTGGTTATTTATAGCACCCACTGTGTCTTTAATTACATTGAATTAATTAATGCACGTGTGAACAATCACCAACAGATATTCTATATCTGAATCATCACCATCTGTGTGGAAAAGTAATCAGTAATCATTTAGATTCAAGCAAAACAGAATCAAAAAAGTTTCACAATAAAGGACCAAATAAAGCTCACTTACACAGAGGAAGACGATGAAAGCAAAGTAAAACACCAAAAGCTGCATTTATAAAAATAATGACACAGTCGCGTTCACATCAGACTGACATAATTTAAATTGCTCGGTGTGCAGACAGCAAAAAATCATGCATACTCAGTGAGATTCAGAAAACAATATTGAATAATGTTGCATATCAGATTCAGTCTCTCACTTTCCTTTTTCAATCAACTAATCAAGCCTGCTGTATAAAATAGTGTGTACAGTCCCTGTGCACAGTCTCACAACACATTCTGTTATAGATTCAGAGTCATGTGTGGGGGATTGCTTTCAGTATGCATGTTTCTGTACATCGGTCATACATTTGGCCCCAGTTGAGTTCTTAAACTTAACTTTAATTAAAAAGAAGGGACTAATCCATAAGCTCTGGTGTAATGCTTTGAACTCCTTCACTTCATGGTGGTTGTGAATGCTTCGCATGGATGACATCTCTATTGTTAGGCAGCAACCCTTGTCTTTCTCAAGGCTTGTAAACAGATGATTACTGTGTTGTCTGGGTAACTTTTCACAGTTTTCTAAAACCAAGGACGAGCTGTATAGGCCTCGGGGGAGTGGATATCACCAGTGCACATAAGACGCAGGAGCTTCCGGCAAAAGTTGCAGAATGATCTTCAGAGGACCATGGATACCACTTATTCCGTTTCTTTGATAATAAATGCAGCTCTCTCCACTCACCATCCCCGTTTTCAAGCACACGGGAAGGTCAGAACACTAAAAAGTAGAAGGCATAAAGAACATTGCGCTCTACAATTTGTGTTCCAAGATATATTTCTTGCAAAAAAAAAAGGAAAAAAAAAAGACCAAAATAGAATGCATCTGAAATGTGCTTGTGCATGATTGCGTTAATATATGTCTGCATTATTGCCTTTTTAGTTTCATAGTTTCAATTATGCATCACATTTGCCTTTTTATTTAATTGGTATTCGATTAATGAAATGTTTTATCCCACAGAACACTAAAGTTGGTCTCCAGGGATGTCCTCTTCCATTTGTGGACAAAGCAGGGACACCAATTCCTTTTTTAAGCTGCATTTAATAAGTTTCAAGCCTATCATTTCAAATGTATGTCTGTGGACCTATTCATTTATAAGTAATACATTATATCCCATTTGGGAAAAATTTACATTCAGGCTTTAGGCCGACTGCCTTCCCTCCCAGCCTATCTGTACCACTTCACAGGACTCCACCCGGCACCTCCTCGCTCCTCCAGGCTTGCCGTAGCATTTCCATACTGTGTTCACATTCCTTACAGTGTGGCATTATCATCAATAGTCATTTAGGAGAGGGCCGCTTTCCACACCACCGGATGCAATGAAGATTCATGGGCACCATTTCAAAAGGGTTGGGGGAGATATACAGAATGGGAGGGGCAGGAAATTGTGCACATACACCACTGGCTATTGGGTTACCACTGTTTGGCCTTGCATGTCCAGCGAGGTGGATGGGAAAGGCAACTGATGACGAATGTTGAGATCTTTAAATGAGTAGTAATCTTTGGGAGGCAGGTAGGAGGGAGAGAATATCAAGGTAAAGCTGTGTGTGTGACAATCACCATGTGTGAACAGTGATGTAAGCTTCACAGTGTTCAGTAGAGATTTGACAGAAGCAGACAGCAGTCAAAGGTTTTATGATTCGAGCCTCTACCTGAGTGGTTTGGTTTGTTTGTTTCTGTGTTCACATCCAGAAACAAAATGCTACAAACAGACATATTATTCCATCCATATATTAGAATAGATGGAGACATTTTTATTTCTGAGATTAATTGACTTTCACTTCACCTCACTGCCCTTGGTTACTGTTGCTATGCATATCAATCTGTCCATTAATTATGGTTGCAAATTTACCACTTGAAATTCATAGTATTTTTTCTTTGAACAATTGGCCCTTGACTTCAGATAGAAGTGCACACAATAAGCGGACTAACTCAGGAACAGTTAACTGGAATGAGAACTATTTTTGCCAAATTTGTAAAACTCTAGCTTTTTAAATTTTTTTTATAAATCTATCGTTAATAATAACTGATCTGGTAAAAAAACGCCATCCTCGGCAGTTGGACTTTTTGGACTCCGGGGGGGTGTAATAGCCATTTGAATCTTTACCTACTAGTTTGTAAAATTATTTTTTCTACATCATCTCTGACCCTTAACCCTTCCTTCCACACCTGTCACATTCATTGATAACAATTCTAACCCCTGGTGCCAACTGAATGTCAAAGGTGACAATGCCTTTTTATCTTACCCTCAGGTTTAACATTTTATAATATTTCTGACTGGACCATGCTCTTTGCAAATGTCATATATTGCAAGTTCATGGAGAGATTTGTGTTAGGCTGCCTGTGTGTGGGAGAGAGAGTGAGAGACAGACCGATCGACGCACACATCCACACACAGATAAATGAGGAGAGAGTGTGTGAGTTTTATTAGCGTACGTGCATGAGTGTTTGGGGAATGAATTATGCCCAGCTTTCAACAGATGTTTTACGGCGTGTGCTGCGTAAGTGCACTGGACTGTCAGAGTGCTTTATCATTCAGTATTTTCGGTAAATGCAAATATGCAGTCTGAAACTTTACTATTTTCACTCTGTGTCATCTTTTCAGGATACTTCATTATCACCACGGGGGACTGAAGGGAAGATTAAGAGATGTAGACCTCAGGGAACAAAAACAACTGAAAACTTTCAAAGTGGAAATCAATTTAGATTAAATTGTAATGCACCATACAACTAGTAAGTACAATATATATACTGATCTGAAGCTACATGATTCACATAGTGCTGGACATGTGCAAGGATAAAGTATGTAGATTGCAGGCCGCCTGAATGCTTCCTGCCTCCACTGAGCAAAGAAAAAAGAGAGAAGAAGAAAAAAGCGAATAATCAAATGCTAAAGAGGTAATTTACTTGGGTAATGACCTTTCTCTGCTGCTGATGATTAAGGATGAGGCATGGTGATGGACCCTGATAAGGGAAATGTGAGCCTGATTCTATGACTATGCATAGAAGTAGACGCATGCCACCAAAGCCTCATCACAAGGCTTTGGGATTCTCACTCTCGCCAGATATCTCTTTCACATTCTCTCCCTGCAGCACTAATTTATGGTCCTTTTTCAAGCCTGGCATAGCATGCAGATGCAAAGATCACTCCCTCCGCTCTTTTCCTGAGACCCTCTGTAACAAGCTGGCTCCAGCCCTCTAATAAATCTATTAGTGAGCTGAACACTGTATAATGGCTTCAATTGGTGCTTTGGCTCTACGAGATGTTGCATATCAAAGTGTAAGCTGCTGAAACAGACTGACAGCTGACTTCCAACCACAAGGAGATGGATCTGTGCAAATTGAAGGCCTGTACGATATCATCTTCTGACTACAGAGAATGAAGATGAGAAGCCGTACAATCATGTCTTTCATCTGCCTGATAAAAATGGTGAACTTTTATAGGCAGCGGTGTTAATAGACATTGAACATTATAATTAGATCCCTAATAGAATTTAAAGGCAGTTAGAGGATCTAATCAAGTCTAAACTGATTCATTATGGTGGCATTTTCCAATGCACGGATGTTATTACAGAGCATATAGGAGAATATGAGTTTTTGAGGGGGATGTGCAACATTTTCATCCGGAGCTACACAGTATTCTGGTCATCTGCGCAGTGTTGATACCATTTGCCGCTCCACAGGGAAACTGGCGGGCTTCACCTTTGACCGACCTGATTTGATTTTGTCAAATGTGTTGCTTCGCCACGCGGAGGCCAGACCAGCTGCTCATCTCTCCCCTGCTCCTGTTCATCATGTTAGAGTCGGAGAAGAAGATAAGAGAAGAAGAATGCGGGGGACCAGTGTGAGAATAAAAGGGAGGTGGGGTGGGGTGGGCGAGTGGACCGAATCGAGTCTATCACAGTGGCCTGTCTGAGAGAGATGGTTTTATCTTCCCTGGCATCTCAGTGTGTGTCTGCAAATCTGGTGTAACTTTCTCAGTCTCTCCCCTCCCACTCATCCTCTATCACTTTGTTTTGTCTCTTTCCTCTGCTGGTGCCTGTTCTGCCAAATCCCTGGGCAGTTTGGCTGGAATATCAATGAATCAGTCTCTATTAAGCTCTCATATATATGAAGCTGTAAGTGAAGCGAAACCACAGCGCTTGATGAGACTGATGTGGGTGAGCAGCAATGCCTCTGGTAAGGCACTAGCCTCTCTGGTGGAGATCAGCATGAGCCACTCTGGAGAGTTGGAGCTCCGACTTCATTTATTACGACGCAATAATTAAGAGGAGCAAATTCTCACCATGGTTCAGAGTTTTATTCACAGGGAGGGATAGCCAAAGGAAAATGGATGTTATTAAGAGAAAATGGAGGCTGTCTCCAGGTGGGGGCAAAAGAAAGGAAGTGAGAGAAAGAGAGGAGGTTGTTGGGAGGCGGGCAGGAGTCAGTGAAGTCCAGTCGTGCTTTTCCACACAGCCTGTGGGACTGGAACACCTCTGTGAAGCATCACATCCCATTTCACACTGAATTCTTCTCACCAAACCTCCCGAGGCAGCCATATATGAAGCAGAATGCACAGTTTAACATGAACACAGTCACGATTATGTGAATTCAGGCTGCAGGGGGAAAATCATCTAAGATTTTAAGAGTGAAGTGCTAATATTGTGGGGTAAGTTAATTAAATAATCTAAATAAAGGCTTATCAAATATGATTTTAAGTCATAATAATAAGGGATGCACAATGGATCTCTTCTGGTTGATATTGATTAACAGTTCTGACTGTCTGGTAAAGTGAATAAAAAACATAAATATACTTTATGGTGCATTTTGTCTAAAAAATAATAAATAAATACTTTTTTCAATGAATTAAATACTTAATACCAATTACTAGCCACTGCCACCTTCTGTATTGGAGTGTGTGCTTGTTAAGTCAATGAGATTTATCTGCTAAAATTTCATTATTGGAATAAAAATATATACAACAACAATATTCCCAGCAATATTAGATATATGTTAGACCAGTTTGTCAGCTGACATGCAAATAGAAATTTAAGCACATCATCGTTAGGAAAACTGAAATAATTGGGCTTGATAACGCCCGACATGTTGCATCAACAACTGACCAATCAACATGAATTATATCAGATGATGATGAGTAACTTAACCCGTTTTGGAGAAATTATTAAATGAGAAATTATCCATTGCTATTTATGATGATATATATATATTGGTTGTTGCAGTACATGAATGAATATATCAATTGTTATATATACAAAAACGCGTTTGTAAATGGGTCAATATTAGCTGAGTATGCAGTGATATGTGCACACCTGAGTCAGGTGACCTGTCACGCTCATTAGCTGCAGCATGTATCCAACGCACCTTTGCAGCCGGCCGGTGGCCTGTCTCCTGTTCTGCTTTGCTGTGCTGCTCGTATGCTAACTTTTCCACGAACAACAGTGTAAACTTTCTACTGGTTAAAAGTCTGTAAAACATGGCTTTGGGACGCTTTCGTGGACGAATAAAAGGAGTTTGTTTTCACCTGTCGGCGAAAGGTGCACTAAACGGAAGAGACGCTCTCCGACCCCCCCGGTTGGTGTCAACAGCTTGTTTACATGGCGAAGTTTTCCGCTGGATAACAAACAACACTGCGTCACTTCAACAAGGTAAGTAAAGTAAACTGCTCGTGCTTGCAGCTGCTGAATGACTGTCATGGCGAGCTACAGTTGGTGTGTGTCTGTGTGCTTTGCTGACGTTGTGAGAGTGAACGCTGCTGGAGCTTCTCTGTAACAGAGCTGCTATGGCGTCTGTTTGCCTGTTTGCTGCCCACATGCTGTCTCCTTATAGTCTGTGTTTGCATTGCTATTAATTGTGAATTCATGTGTTTGAGTGGCTGAGCTTGTTTAATTATTTATTTTTGTGGTCCACATGCTAGAGATAAATAAAATAGTCTGCTACAAGTTAGCATCTATGGTCTGTGGAAGATCTTGCTGTGTACATTAGGGCATGTGGCCAATATGGTACTTATAAAAGTGTGAAAGAGGAGCACCTTGTTTAAATTATCGCCTCTGGGGAATGTTTTTTAATTTATTTTTTACTGTTCTGTATTGCATTTGTATGTTAGTGGGAGGCACATGCACATTCAAGGCCAAACAAATCCACCCTGAAGTCTAAAATCCACACAATAGCATCCATGTAGCTGCCCATCTTGCTTTTCCCAGTTTCCAACAAATATAACAATATATATGTTTACATGCAGTGGACAATGTACTGTACATTTAGGCTTCACACAAGAAAAATCTCCCACAGGCTGTCAACCAGGAGAATTAGCACCTAAGAAATTATTAGATAAAGTTAGAGCACATTTAAGGTACAATTTTATTAATCTGCATAAGACTTACTGTGTAGGGATTCAAGGCTGCTCGTATGGCCTCTAAATCTCTTGGTGCGATGAGGGTGGGTGGCTGGAGGATCACAGATTTATCGATTGGCTGCTGTAGAGATGCACCTTCCCATATCCATATAAGCTGTAATATCATTGAGAGCCATTAATCATCTTGGCAGAAACAAATTGCAGCCAGGCATCCTTTACTTACAACTGAGAAAGAAAAAAAATAAAGCAGTTGGGGTGGGGGTCTGAGAGGACTATTTCATACGCTAACATCCAAATAGTAATATGCAGTGAGAGCAACCCGGCACAACATGGCTTTACTTCTCTGTATCTAAAGTGGATTTATCACAACTCTTTCATTTCAGGGTGCTTCAAACATAATCTTCCCCCCATACACAACCAAACTCACTGCTGTCAGCTGTTTTGTTGATGAGATCAAACAAATTTATAATAAATAAATTCCCATCATCATTTATTTGCCGAGAATAATCCAGTGTTTATTCTGGGAAAACATCCTGAAAACATTACTTTGCAACTTCTTTAAGAAATGTATTTAGACAAAACTTTTGGGCATATTTATTCATGGGATTGTGCAGTAAAATCTTTGAGGTGTTGTCAGTATTGCTAAGCTGAAAACACTAAACTTTTCCCCCTCTCTGTAGAACACATAACTGATGATTTGTGTTGTTTTGCCAGCAGCACACTGTGCTCCAGATTTGTGTTGCTTGCACACTAGTAGCAACTACATTGATTGTTATGTTGAACATTATATTGAATTTTTTTCACTTGTTCAATTCAGGCTTTTGACGTTTAACATTTGTTTAGATCTCATGGCAGAGTCACTCTCTTGTTTATACTGCCACTCAGTGATTTCTCAGAGAGATATGGATCATGGAATCTGTCTTGTCGGCTTGTGAGAGCCTCCTCCGCCTCATTCTTCAAGCTATTTTACTCACGTTTTGCAGATGTTACTTATTGAAAGCACTATTTGTCATTCGTGTATTTCAGATTCAGTCTTTAACTGCAGATACCGTCCAGTATGTGTTAATTTTATGCAGGGTAAACACAGAGATTGGGCTATATATGTGAAGAAATTGGTGTGAAATCAACATATCTGTGAACACAACTCCCCCTGGGGCTTCTCTGTGATCAATTATTTATGTACTGAAGAGAGCCAAGAAATATTTAAAGATCAACTTCTTTGCTTTTTCATTTCTTTAAAAATCTTTAAAGGAAATATATGTATGGAGTATTTATGTTGATGCTTGTGATGAATGTCAAATGAGTGATGCAGCGTGGTTCAGTAAAAAGGGGAGGGAGAGATCAAAAGTAAAAGGAGAAAAGCCTGGGAGAGATGTTGCGATGGGAGGTTAATGTGGTACCATGCTGACGGAGCATGTGTGCGCTCCTCCTCCCAAACTCATCTTCTGCCTCCTGTCATTCAGACACCGCTGTTGGGCCACAATAATCTAAAGGGACCCTAGCGTGGCACTGGAAGCCAATCAAGGATCTTTGTAACTCGATTAGAGCAACCTTGCAACCAATAGTAATAAATTAAAGAAAGTGCAGATGCAGCACTTCCCCAGGTGTTTACTGTATATGAAACGGATAACACCCTGCAGCAGCAGATATACAGCTTTTTAGTTTAACTTTGGGCTTTTTCTTTCAGGTTAACTGCTTTCATCACCTAAAAGTGTCCATAGATTTGTTCTTACATTGCTTTACCACTTAACACATCTTCTGGCCGAGGTGTTTACATATGTGGAATATAAAGGAATGATTCTGTCATTGTTTCTTTGCACAATGTTTTAATAACACATAAAACCCTGCATCCTCTGAACCACCTGTTTCTTGCTGTTAGCTTAATCCACTGGCTGTTCCTGTTATTTGTCTAATATTTTAAAGCTAATCACAGGCAACTGTGGTGCCATGTTTTTAATTCATTTGTTTGGCTTGTGGTTGATGGTGAAATAAGTGCTGGCATACTTTCCAGTATTTAAAACGTCTCCCTTTGCTCTTGCGTAGGCCTGCAGTGTGTGTATTTGTGTGTGTGTATTTGTGCGTGTGTGTTTGTGTGTGTTTGTGTTTCATATGACAGCAGGAAGGACAATACAGGGGAACTGAAAAGACAGAATGGGACAGGAACAATGCAGCTGTGATTTGTGTGTGCATTGTAAGGATGCAATGCAGAGGATTATTTATAATGTGAAAAATACCAGAAGAAAATTGTTTCATGGATATTACATTTCCACTATTAGATGGTAATCAGGTAGGGTCATTATTTGTGTTTACATATGGTCCAGTTGTGGTTACTTGAGACCGCCACAGGCGATCCAATCCAAAGGTTGACAGACAGGCTACATTGAACGTGTATATTATAATGTTTGTTCATAGACCGGCTGCTGTGAAACTACGCTTCCTCTCGGCTGTCCAGCCTCCTGCTTGGCTGACGTGCTAAGCAGTAAGCACGGTGACTCACATCCGGTTCCCGACGACTTTGTGTTACTGATAGCTTATTTTTGCAGCACTTGCTCGACTCGGTCAATTAATTTAGTACCAAATTATTTGCTTTACATTTTGCCACAAATCAATCAGTCATTTTTTGACAATTTGTTTTTGTTGAAATCATCATCATAAACACATTTTCATGTTTTCGGAATAACCTGAAAACAATGACTTTGGCCATTAGTTTAAGGGGACTTTAATTGAAACCTACACTCGTGCTGCTCTTTTTCTTTCAATGGCCTTCTCGCTAATCTCACATCCGTTCACACGCTATTCAGTTGTGTAGCTACTTTAGCTTGAAGTCAGCCTTTACCTTGCTTTGTTCAGTCATGGTATTTGTCATAAATGTAGTTTGTTTACAGTGTCAGAGGTTAGGCTTGGTGAACTGAAAGCCTAGCGTCAAAATATGGAAACTCAAACATTACCTGCTGTATAGCTGTACCTGTAGCTTTATTAATTTATTTAACTCCTGCAGCAATCTCAATATTTTCTCTCCATTTAACATTAAAATTCTAGTATCAGTCGGGCTTCTATTAAATCTGAATTGGGATTAACTCCACCTTTATTTTGCAAAACCAACACTTTCCTTTTATATATGAGAGTGGGGTTAATTGGTATATTCTGCAAAAATAATTTTCTCTCTGCCTCAGCAGTGCCAGATTTATTCATGAATGCATGTCACATATGTTTAATATAGATCTAGATTTAATGAAAATGTATTTTACTGTATGAGGGCATTTATAAACACAATTAGACACATTATCCTTGATTAGGGGCCAGCTGACTCCCCACAATTCTACTGGCCTTAAATAACGGCACATGTATCCACAAGGACATTGACATCCATTACAGAAAATTATGAGCCAGTAGGGAGTCTGGTTCTTGGAGGATGTGAGCTCCTGGCTCCTTGTTTCCTCTATATAAGACCACACATTTGCATTTCTATCCCATTTGAGTAATTGCATTTCCTTACACTCACACTGAAGTTTGTTTTTATTTGATAGCTTTAGATTATCCTCATTCGAAAGATAATTATTCCCTTTGGTTAGGTATCTCATTTGTGCTCTCTGCAGTGATAAGATTTGTTTAAGGGCCTTTTTGCGTGACCTCAATGTACCTCTCCTTTCATCCTCCATTTCCCTCTCTTTCTGTGACTCTGGGCTTTACCTGGAGTATGGTACCTGCCCATCTCAGGCAGAAAGACAGACAAGACTTAGAGTGAGGAAGAAAGTAAGAAAAAAAAAGGCTCTGCAGAGGTGGTGTCGGCAGAGAGACGGCACTGACAATCGAAGGAAAAAGTGAATAATTGAAACAGCCTCCAAAGAAAAGTGTCTAGTTTTGATGGTAAGGCTGTCAGCATACAGTGAAGCAGGGACATGATGCCAAGCAACTTTACAAGCTGTTGAGGGGTCCCTCTTCAATGAGATGGTAATAACCAGTTCTCCTAAACCCTGCTCGCAGACGCTACGTGAGAAAGATAGTTTAGAGGAGAATGTCTTTGTTCCTGGGGCTTTATTTCACTACACAAGGCTCTGTCACCATGATGTGCCTGTGATTAAAGGATGTGCAACACTAGCACCTCAACTTGTGACAGTTTCTTACAGCTGAATGGGGAGAGGTCTAGCTGATATTTGTTTTCCCCTCAGTACAGTACGTGCAGTGTACAGTATATTCACAGTGGCGTGTGCAATAATGAATAAAAAGCACTCTCGTAAAAAGCATCTAGTGGCTTCAGGATGTTAGCTGTGCAGAGGGGATTTTATGACAATTTTCTGTTGTTAAAGGATGAACATATTTTGAGTTTTAAAAAATCCAATTAGATTTTGAAGTTTTGTGTTGAGCTGTAATTTGCCCCCCACAACCCAATAAGTGGTTACGCATAATGAATGATTAAATGTAGAGCTCCAAATTTTCGTCCACTCATCATAAAGTTGATCCAGAAAAAAAACAAAACGGTTATGATAATCAATTTATCATTATAAAATTAGTTTCATGCAAAAACTGGTAGGGAATATTGTTTAGCCTCTCAAAATGCTTTTCTTTGTTTTGTCGTTTTAAACTGAATATATTTGGGTTTTGGACTGACAAAAATTATACACTTAAAGACATCGTCTTGGAATTTAAGAAACTGGAATTAACATTTTTTGATATTTTCTGACATTCTGTAGAATAAACAGATTAATCAATTCATAAAAAAGATAATGAAAGTAAATGTTAGTTGCAGCCGTGGTGAAAGGTGTTCCATGCTACTTTTAAAAGATAGGTTATTTAGTTAATTATATATCATTGCAAAAGTGCATTTTAAACATGTATTGCAGGAGGACATTTTTATATTTTTAAGACATTAAGATGATGTATGAAGTCCATCAACTATTTGAGATGCCACGTCGTGCATACAAGAACGTAGAATCGCTATTCAACTGCATAGCTAACACCATCTGCCATGAGTTCTTCCCAGATAACACGACACTAGTTATCCAGTATTTGGGCAGGTAGTGAGTGTTAAGACAGGACCAAGGTGCACTATAATTAAAGTGGGACCGACTTACCCAACGTCACTTTGAAACAGGCTTGATGGATAAAGCGGTAAGCTGTGTGTTCTTAGAGAAAAGCTTTGTTCCATCTCTTTTGGGATGAAGGCTGTTGCTGCCAAATTTTGTGCCAGAATGGACCCTTTGTGCCAAACACTGTGATGTTTCTCCGTGTTGCTTGATTACTCCATCATGATCAAAATTGCTCAGTGGATCAGTGGATCAGTGGATACATACATAACACAGTATAGGGGTATTTTGCCTTGACTCGCATATGAACTTAAGTGACATCCCATTCTTAATCCATAGGGTTTAATGTGTCGCCGGTCCACCCTTTGCAGCTACAACAGCTTCAACTCTTCTGGGAAGGCTTTCCACAAGGTTTAGGAGTGTGTTTACAGGAATGTTTGACCATTCTTCCAGAAGCACATTTGTGAGGTCACACACTGATGTTGGATGGGAAGGCCCTGGCTCTCAGTCTCTGCTCTAATTCATCCCAAAGGTGTTCTGTTCGGTTGAGGTCCAGTAGCGGCGTGCTTTACACCACTGCACCGGACGCTTTACATTGCACTTGGTGATGTATGGCTTGGAAGCAGCTGCTCTGCCATGGAAACTCATTCCATGAAGCTCTCCACACACTGTTCTTGAGCTAATCTGAAGGCCACATGAAGTTTGGAGGTCTGTAGTGATTGTCTCTGCAGAAAAGTTAGCGTTTGTTCCTGAGCATCCGCTGACCCCGCTCAGTCTAACTGGACTTGTTGATTTACTGACAAACATACAGAGTTCTGTACCCAACCCTAGATAGCACTTACTGTTATGTTCATGTTCTTTACAGGACACACTGTGGGTGAGCATGGGATATTTATTTTATAAAAACCAGTGACCAGTTGACAACCTAAACAGAAAAAGTAATGTATTTCCCTTCAATGTATTTATTTTAATTGTCATGTCTCATCACTGCTAAATGCACTGATATAGTCATTATTAGAGTAGAAAGAGCCCAGTGGAGCCCAAAGAGAAAAGACCAAAAATAAAGTGAAACAGTACAGCAACTACCCATAATAGCAAATTCTTATTCTGCAACCTGACTTTCCATATTCAGAATGTTCCTGACAACCCCCTGCTTAGAATTGCTGCTTGCAGTTATATCTATTGCAGTCTTTGTCCTGAGTCACATCACGTTGTGGTTTGCTGTTGGTGGCTGGAGCAGAAAAGGTACAGGTACCACCAGGTAGCCATAATAATGTGTGCGTGACTAGTAAGAGAGGTCATTTGGAGCTTAGAAAATTCAGGAGTGCAGAGTCGGCTGAAGGGAAGGAACAAGTTCGCTCAGCACGGCACCACATTAACCTCACATCCTTCAAACATTAACATCTACCTCTAATGTTCTCCCTTCTTTTCTTCAAGACCCTTTAAGCAATTTAGCCTTTAATCATCGACACTGCTGTACAAAATGATGAATCCCCACGGGCAGATCAAGCTGAGCAGCGAGAGAACATGTTCCTCAGCAGTTTGAAAAACAAAGGAAGGAGAGTGTTTAAATCTGCCTATTATTAGTACTAATTTAGGTCATTACAGCAGACTGCTGTTGTCCAAGGGTTGCGTTTACATAAGAACATCATAACATCACAATAGCTGTCAGTAATTAACTAAAAGTGTACACAAGCCAGCCCATCATTTTGGCCCACTTTCTAACCTTAATGTGAAAATAGATATTAATATATTTTTTTAAATGTAAAGTTTCACATAAACCAACTACTAACTCTTGTTCTCCTTTGAGATTAATGCATATTAAGTACAATGGTGAGAGACAACACAACACAACACTACATTACAAATATGAAAAAGGCAAGATTATGCAACATTGTACACACAATACAAACTGTATAATGCAACATAATACAACTATCAAATGACTAAACACTATGTATATTTGTGCTAGTCATTATGCTAACATACTCAAACTGTCAATGTTTGCATGTAAACATTTGCTAATTAGAAGACATGTGCACTTGATTCACATGACCTGGACTTGGAGTCACAATTTTGATGACGTTAGAAATCAAAAAGATTTGCAGATCTATTTGGGCTTTATCACCAATGACTCATGACTTGAAACTACTTGATACCTTTTTTTTCACATGATTAAGTTCAGTCCAGCTTGTTTTTACAAATGTAAACAAATTTGTTAGTTGTTAAAAACTGCATTACACTGGGTGAAGAGCACATTATTTCTTCTTTTGACTTGAAATGCAAAGGGGGCTTGGGACTTGCCTGCCTTGACTTGGGATTTGATTTTGGACTTTAGTGCAAAGACTTTAGACCCATGTGTATATTGCAAAACAGTGGTGTGGTTCTGCTAATTGGAGAGAAATGTAAAGAACAGCTGAGGCCTATAGGAGTGTTATTAGTATTACTGTTGACCGGATTACAGTACGAGATGATGTTAGGAGATCAACAAAGTTACTGTTCATCCTAAATGTTTGTATCTCACCACCCAGTAGTTTGGATTAAATTGTATTTGACTGGCATTTCTCTTCATTGTATCCACTCCCTGTGTCTGCTGTGGCTCCACAGTATGGTTACATGGTGCATTACATTGCCTGTCAAGATGAAGCCCTCAAGTGGATTCTGCCCTTCCTTCTCTGTAAGTGGTAGATCACAGAGGGTGCCTCTACCACTCTGGTGTGCACAAGCGCTTGTGCGAGTCTGCTCAGGTAATTACAGCATCTGTTAAGAGCTTTGCTGATTGTTTTTCATCTCCACATGGTCACCACTCCAGAAAACCAATTACCCAGGGGAATACTAAATCACCAAGACCGATTTGTTATTCTATTGCAAAAAGCAGAAAAACCTGGATAAGAGTGGAACTGTGTTTCCATTTGTTCACATGCAGGTAAAACACATTAACAGAGACTAATACAAGGAAGAGCTTAATGTAATAAAACAACTTTGTGAGAAAAACATTTTAAAAACAAGAATGCTAAAAACAATTAAGACAAAGACTAAAAGGTTTACGGGAAAAGCTGATAAAACCACAGTAAGACTACACTATCAGCTGGTTGGCAGTGGAGCAACAACAACCTGCTAAATCATACATACCATTGTTTTATTTTCTCCAAAGCCTTTTAATAAGCATGCGTACAGTTAAACTAGCGGCTCTGGAATCTTTTCCTATGAAATAACTCACATTTTGGGCAATCAGTGTTGAGCTGTTTTATTCATAGTGCTATTAAATAAGGCAACGCAACCGGAAAATAACCCTAAGTAGGCCATACTAGTAGACCTAGTTTCTGTTTTCACAATACATGCTACTGCTATTTTAGGACTTTCATGTGCGTGGTTGACTCAGATGCAGAAAAGTACAGTATGCGTCACTTGGAGCCCTGCTCTTGCTCATGTTTTGCCGATGCCTCTGTGCTGGCTGCTACAGGCTGTTGCCCTTCTCTGAAGTATTTCAAATGTCAGAGTTGCACAGATTCATTACTTCGGTAATGTGACTCGGTGAAACCAGATTGTTTAGATGGATAAATGGTGTGATTCACATTAACTGTTGATTAATTGTTCTCATTTATTGGGGCGACAGAATAGTTTTCCTCCTCCCCTGACCTCAATCTTCAATGTCCTTTGTAACCACTGTGATGACTTTGAGTTCTATTTTCTCCTCCCTGGCTCCTCTTTTGCTCCTGCTGCAGTGCTTTTGCGAAAAACCTATAAGCGGATTTAAGTTTCCGTTTAAAAAAAAAAACACATTCACAATGAGAAAAGTGAAAAGCTTTATTCTCTTGGAAGTGCTCCGGATTGCCTTTATAGCAGTGCCTGAACTCTTTTTTATTTCGGCAGTCCTTTAAACTACCGTGTCTAATTGCGATGGCATTTTTAATTAAAAGTCAAGGATATGTGGTTGTTTGTGAAGGGAGACTAATCTGTTCTTGCCTCCACCTCTCCCAGTACTAGCTATCTTCCATCTATCTGCCTAATGAGAAAATAGAGAAGCCGGTGCAGGACTTGTTGATATTTGCCTTTCTCTAAGTAGATTTCTGTGAATTTACGATTAGCAACCAAGCCTCAGACCATGCTATGCTGTATCTCACAGACCTTATGGATTACTAAAGATAACAATTGGCAATTTTCCTCAGGCCTCCTACATATAAATTTCGTGGATCCTGTAAGTGTGGCTGCATACTGAACTCAATATTGTACGTGTCAATTCGAAGAAAAAATGAAGTGCAGGACTTAAATTTAATAGTTCTATATTGATTTTATTGATATTTTGTTCTTTGTATTCCACAAACAAGAGGTTGATTTATATTACAATATGTAAGAACCTCAAGAAAGAGTATAAACCACCTTCAGTTTAAACTTATGGTTCTTTTACTCATCGGCTGCCTAGTGAGTACCTTTTTTTTTGGAGCAGGAGGGTGGCATTGTGAATAGGGAGTCAATTATTCAAACAAAGGACAAAGGTTCAAGCCCTTCTGCTGGCAAGCATCGGTCTTGCTGAAGTGTCGGTGAGCAAAAATGTAGAATCCCTGCCAGTTGGTAGCTGACTCTCAGCTCTGACCTCCCTGTGAGAGGACAAACATGCACAGTGATCAATGAAAGATCCAATTATTATTTAATTTCTGTTATCGAAGGCAGCTGTCAAGCTTTGTCATCTTGAATTTATCTTGCTGAATTACTTTTAAGTCCCTCTAGGTTACACTGTTTGAAGTAGAATTACATTCTAACTATTTAAAATGTCTGACTCTGCTATAGGAGTAAGAAATGTCTTTGAAAATACATTAAGTGTGACTGACTGAAGGCCATTACAAGATATGCAATAGAATCTACACACCATAGGACAATAATTTAACTAATTTTTCCACTGTAATGTAAACATTTATATAACCTTCACAATTTCTTTTCAAAGAAATACTTTGAAAGAACAGCAAAACAAGCTTGTGGACATACAGTATAGATAATTACATCCATATGGAGAAAAAGCTAAAGAAACTCCTTGAACTTTTGCTTTAATCTTGTGCAAAGCATATCGAGCGCTACAGAAAGTTAACCACGTACATAGTTGATAGTATAAACTTTATACTGCACAATAAACGTGGATTCATTAAGGCAAGAGCAGAATAATTTTGGAATGATGTGTAACTGTGGCTGTGGTGATAGCCGAGGTCCATGCTGCCCTCCCCTTCTCCACATTAAAGGGGCCCAGTGGGGATGCAGGGCCACAGCTGGGACGCAGCAGAGAGGAGAGATTAACATTGTGCTCCACCATTCTGCTTCATGGAGAGGGCCCGGTGCCCAACCTTACAGCTGAGGAGCCATAGCCATGCCTGTGGGCGAGCTAACCCCAGAGGTGGCCCACAACCGCAGCAAGAATCCAATTGATTCCAGCTCGCACAACCATTAGCCAGATACAGGCTTCGCTGGGCTTTACAATGGCAGCCTTCTTGACACCTAAAGGGAGAAATGTCACCTGAAGTTCTGTGGAGCATAGAAGAGACAGCAGGTTCAGAAAAAAACTCTATCCAAGAAATTCTTTCTTGTCAGTTTTATACTAAAAAAACATTGCTGTGTTTATGGAATTTGACAGACAATTCATAGCATTAGCATTATTTGTGAACTAATATGTCATGCTTCAGATCAAATCAAACTCTGAGCACCCCTCCCTTGTCCAACACATGTCGCACACACACTGCCACAAAGATCATATATAACCCTGTCTGGAACAGAACACAACATCTCTGACATAAAAATGCCAGAGCCAAGGGAGAACTGTAAACTGGAATTATATGTAGTGAAGAGGAGGTAGGTTGGCAGATAGAGACTACTGTGGCTATTCATCAGCTCCAGCAGCAGCAGCTCCAGGGATGTAGCTCCGCCGCTGCCCATCAGCCAGCTGTTGAGCTATAAATGGCAGCAGGCATCATACACACGCAATCTCTGTTCAGCCTCCAGAGTTACATACCACCAAGATGTATTTGTGTCAAATAGTCCTGGGTTTTCTATAACACCCAGTAAGAAAGTGTGAAAGTAGATAATTACATAGAATGAGCTTGCTGATCCTCCACCCCGGTTTTATATACTATAGCTAAGAACCCTTCAGCATATTTGTCACAATGACTCATGCTTTACAGTTGACCTGCCAAAAGGTGATGCAGTAAAAGTGTCTCTGGTAAATACAGGATAAATATAGGTCAGAAAACTTTACGCAACACATTACAAAAATTATCATCTGAATAAAGAAAAGAAAATACAGATTGTCATTTGATCTGTTTAGTGACCTGTTACAGTGTACTAAAACAACTTGTATAGTGTTGGCAGTGGGGTGAATAAATTCGTTATCAACGCA
This sequence comes from Serranus cabrilla, assembly GCA_903364295.1. NCBI lineage: Eukaryota > Metazoa > Chordata > Actinopteri > Perciformes > Serranidae > Serranus > Serranus cabrilla. Next base: position 590,976 of record CAFUXE010000331.1, read on the forward strand.
AAACTGAATCTAAAGGTGACACAGTTTTGTTCCTTTATATGTCTCTGCTGCTACTGAAGCATGACGCAGAGAATTAGGGTCCCATATTGTTCAACAAGAGATTTCCATGTCTTTTCTAATTGTAAAGCAGGTCCCAGCACTATACAAATACTGTGAAAGTATCAAAATGCTCAATCAATGGAGAACTGGGCTTTTAGACGACCTCTGTATGTGAACTTTTCACTAGTTTGTAAAAGTATATAGCATAAAAGTACTTTAAAAGATAACTTGTATTCATTTGTTATAAAATCAATTGCAAATCACAGATGCACTGTCTGTTCATTTTGAAGGTTATTTAATTTCTCAGAGTGCCTGAGAAGCAACATGCTGTTGTGCAGATGTAGATGGGGAATCACTGAAAGGGATGCTGGTACAGTTGCCTGAAAAGCTGTCTTGACTAAAGGTCTCCTGAGATGTGGTGGTCATGTAGTCTTTGAGAGCAGTGAAATCTTGAAAGGTCTTGTTCAGTGTCTCAGACTCCATCCCCCCTGCAACATCAAAGATGGAGGGGGAGGCAAGTCCCTGTGACAGGCTAACATCTTGTTTGATGGTTGTACAGAACATCAAGCTGCCTAATGTTACAAAATGTAAGACTGGCTCCTGTCTTAAGAAACAGTATGGCTAGAAAAATGGCTCAGTTTTATTGAACACATCACAGAAAAAGAAATCAAAAGAGTAGAAATCATTTTCTGAATAAAATACACAGCCTAAGGTTAGGATCAAGGCTTGTGTGGGGGGTATTACTTGGTTCATCAAGGCAGAAAATGGTTGAAATTTTCAGCCAGAAGCCCTCAAATGGCAAAAAACTAGTCCATATCCAAAACTGATTATGCTCTCGCTTTGACCTTCATAACGTTAATTTAGCACCATTAGATACACCGTGCTATCACAGCAGTGTAGTGTGTTCTGTCTGGCACTTGCTCCAGCATGCATGAATCAGCTGGAATGTTTACAGTGTGTGCCTTTATTCGTGTGTGTGTGTGTCTGGGCATGTGTGTCTTTGTAGGGTAGGATTCAGAGGGGCAACCTAGGGCAGCAGAGTCTGTCCTTGCCTGGACTGTCAATAGTGTGTGTATGGTTGTGTGTTGAGCAGGAGGTGGGTGGTGTAAATTCACCCAGCTCTTCCAAGCATCTGAGCCCACTCGCTAGGCCTCTTTGGCAAGGAGAGAGGGACCAGGTGTCAGCTCGCGTACAAAGGGCTTTGATGCCAGAGTGCAGTGAGATGTCAGATTTGGAACCCCTTCTGCATAACAGTGTGTGTGCATGCATGTGTGTGTGTGTGTGTGTGTGAGAGAGAGAGTAAAAGATGTTGGAGACTGTTAAGTTCAAGTAGCCACTACAGTTGGAGTGCAACTTAAGTCAGAACAGCTTTATATTTAGTGACATGTTTTCATGCCTATGTAAAAGATGTTAATCTAAATCATACTTAACACTAGAGTGTTATTTGACACATTATTACACTTAAATCCGCCAATAATATTCATTATGAGATTGAAGAAAATAAACACATCTTTGAGAAGATGGCTGTTTGGTAATTGTTTTTCGAAGATGTTTTCTGTAGAAGCAGTGATTTTCTTCACTCTGTTGGTTTTAAAAGAAGAACAGCCAAAACACTCAAAATCACTGCAGCATGGAGGTGTCAGCAGATACAATACATGTGTCATCTTTAATAATATACCGATTTCTCACTCAAAATTTAATCCAACATCAATCCATTTTTCAAACTTCAAGTTTATTGTATAAAAAATCCAACTAGTTGTATTCTTATTTTCCCTTAATGACACACATAGAGACATTTTTTGTCTTTTTTTAGGGAGGGAAGAGGATCTTCCTCAAAACTATATGCTGGACATCAAAGATTAATTTGAGATGCAGCTAAGCACTGTGTCAATTTTGTCGAGTCATAAATCTCTCACACACGTTGGCCCTCATTTACGAAACAAGAGTAAGGCGGAAAGACTCGGCATTTATCAATTTGGACGTGAGCGGAGGGTACGATCAGATCTCACGTCAGGTCTCAGCTCGTGTACAAAATTTTGAGTCAGCGTGAAGTCCCCATATCTGAGTCTAATAATTGTTGTAGGCTGTTGTATCGATGCATGTAGTGGATAAAACTCTGTGGTGTTTGTTAAATAGTGACAAACCAAAGCATGTTATAGCGTAATTTCCAATAAAAACTGTCACACACACCTCTGGTCTGTCTGGGACAGAATTGCTACTAAATGTAAAGAGTTTTTATATTGGTGTTCTAAAAAATATTCTCTCCATTATATCAGTATAATTTACATATTATAAAGGCTATTAGGCTATACATACGGCGGTTGTACAAATGAATTATTCCAAACTCACCGGGAGTTTGATTGTCCGCTGCTGCTCTGCTGACCGCTGCACTGATTTCCTTTGATTGAACTTTTTAGGCTGCCAAACAAATCCATCTGTTTAAGTTGCACCTGTTGAACGTCAACGTTAAAAACGGTATAGTTTTTACCACATAAGCATAAATTGGGGATGTCTGTAAAAAGGGGACTTGTGGGTAGAAGAACCCGTTTTTATTTTTTATAGCTTGGTAGTGACCCCTTTTCCCTCACCAAAATTTAGCCTACTTTTGGCTGCATGATTTTTTCCCCCAGACTGCTCTGAGTTAACATGAAGTGGGCATGTCTATAAAGGGGAGTCTACTTATTGATACTTTGGTATGGTAGGTGTTCTAGTTTCAACACGTCAGTTTAGCATTAAGCTGTGAACCTGCTATGGCCTCTGAAAGACTAAAAGCCAGCTGGTAGCGCAGGGTCTTCGAGGGTTAACCGTCTAATCATTTCATCACTGAAAAGAAATTGTGGGCCCAGTCCTTCAACAGAATCATCTCAGGTTAGGTTAACCAATTGCAAAACCCTTTACCGGCCTGACCTTTATAGTGTATGGATTGTATATACTGGAATTCACTTTTTGCATTAAAATCCAAAGCCTATGGCTTTTCTGAATATTTCTCTGTATCTGAAGCAGTGCATTAATGGTGCAGTGTGTGGTAACTGTACTATAGGTGTCCTACAGGTCAAAAGAGGTTGATTTTTATTATATTGCTATAAAATGACTCCTGAATTTGTAGGTCTAATGGGATGGAAATTGTTTTATAATGCCTGCCTAAGCAGCATAAATTCATACAGTTAACTGACAGGTGGAGGGCCAAGTGGTTATGACAGCATTTGGCAGGCTTTAAGCCATATTTATCTCCACTGCTGTCAATTTTGCCGAACCATCAATAACGGTCCATCCATCACGATGCATTTGAATGTCTTCAAGGTGATCTTTAACAGTTTACTGAATGTGTTTGAAATGGTTGGGGTTTCGTCTTTTTCTATGAGGGGAAACATCGTGCTTTTTTCCCCTCCGTTTGCTCAGTGAAGGCATCAACATTTAGATTTTTCTTAACATACAAAATCCAAGGGCCATTAAGGATGCACACATTTAGTAATACATCAAGTCTCAGATAGCAGTGTTTGACGGGCACTCCCTCATTGCCCTAACATGGTCGACAGACTCACTCCCCAGAAGGTGAGACAACGCTCAGCATCTCAATGAGGCTACTTCTGTCACAGGTCAACGCTACGCTGCTGAGTTCATAATAAGTAGGAAAGGTGCATACCTTGTTTGGGGATTTAGGTTTGTGCTGTCGGCACCTATGCCACGTTGCCCTTGAAAGAGGCTTTCTCATTATGGATAGTCAGGATGCAGGAGAATCACATTGAAAATTAAATATGCTTATTAAAGGTGATGGATAAATGGATTATGCTTTAATTGGTCTGTTATTATGAGTGGTTGATTGGATTGTCCTTCGCAGGCTATTGATCTTGGGGCTGAGGTTGATTAAGAAGTGGACTGAGCAGAGGATGAGTGAGTTTCAATGTGCACAGAGAATATATATTACATATTCAGGACAAGATGCCCTGAAGATCAGTTGTGGAAAGTATTTAAATTCTCCATGTGAAGTAAAGATAAAGGGTACTTCAGAGTCAAAAGAAAAAGTAGTCAGAAAATGGCCTGTTCCAAAATTGTAGGTATTTTTGTATTAATATGCAGTTGAAAGTGGCCAGATGGGCAGAAATGAGCTTATCATATATTTGGAAAATAAAACCACAATCTGCCAAAGTAAATACAGACAACAGACATCAGATAAATGTAGTAAAAGAGGAATATATTTCCATCTGAAATGTAGACAAGTGAAAGTAATAAAGCATATCTGCATACAGTGAAGTAATGATCTCTGCCCTTTAGTTGTTACTAATTAAAACAGATTGATACAATTGAATACATCTGATGTACCTTTAGAAGACTTGCAAACAAAATCAAATTAATCTTTCATCTCAGGTGAAAGGAGAATAAACAGTATGTTACACTGTGGAAGAGTTGGTCCATGTGGCTCTGAAGGCAAAGGTGACATCTCACTATGACTTGGGGGTAAAGGTGTTTATATACACACTGCCAGCATGACTCACATTTCCTGCCTCTCTGAGCACAGTCTGTTCAGGTCACACACCCGGAGAAAACCCCTCATTGAGGCTAACCCAACAACAACGACCTGTGTGATGCTGAAACCTACTCAAATAACCGCAACAGAGGGCTTTTCCTCCGCCTTGTGTTCTCCGATTCTACACTGTATTCTCCAACAAAACAGACCTTTAACTTGTGTTAGGATGACCTCTGAACTATACTAAAACATACAGCTTGGTCCGAATTAAATGGCTCTGTTGTAAAATGACACATTTGGAAGCTGGAAACACTCACACACTAACAAACACATCTGAAAAAATCATATAGGAACCGTTTATCCATAAACTACATTGTTTAACTGCTAAAAACTATACAATCATTTTACCACAGTATTTTATAATAACAGTAGAGGTATTTGAACTGTTGCTTAATGCAGCAATTTTGCTCCCACCATTTTATAAAGGGAAAAACCGCTCCATGCAGAATATGCATTGTGCCGAACAATGCCTCTTAGCTGTTCTCAAATCACCCTCAAACAGACACGATCACTGTGCTGCTGCCAAAAGGCAGGCTGCAGGATACATGTAGCTTAACCTAAAAACAGAAATATCCATTTTAAATTCCCAGCTGCTAGTCTCTGCTGGTCCTGAGCTTCAGCAGAGCTCTTGCCATGCAAAATGGCATTTTACACTGTCTCAGATATCATAGTCAGTTTGACTCAGCGATGCAGTGGGTTGTTAGAGCTGAGATGTTCCGAGCTGATCGTAAGGATTAGTATTGGGTTTGAGTAATTCTGTGAGTTACTCGTCAGAGATCATTTGCAAAGGAAGAACCTCCATGCTGTAACACTATAAGAGATGCTAGTATTAAGGGAGCAGGGCGGCCGATGTCTGCATTGTTTCACTTTCAGTTCTCCAAAGAGAATGGAAGTTTGTAAACTTGTAAAATTTGTAAACTTGCATAAATAAAAACGTTAGTGTAATGGTTTTCACTGGTGTTGTTTCAATGAGGGACTAAAACAAAAGGATGATCAGACTCATGAGCGCAGGCATCAGTCAATGTCGATGATCTCAAAATGGCCTTTATTCCAGATTAATTGGCCAATTAATACGTCTACTTTTTTCACTTCCTAAAATGAAATCATTACTTCTATTTCTATGTAGAAAATATGAAAATGTTATACTTTGGTGGGGAGGTAAAAGTTTATTTAATACAACTCATTAAAAAAAACTTTATTAAAAAGAAAATAATACTAAGGATGCTAATACTACAGGTTTACAGCCATCTAAATGATACTGATATAAGACGAAGCTAATAAATATAGTGCCCACATTATTATGACTAAATACTGTTTTACTACATAGTGTTTTGCTTTTTACTATTAAGGTCCCCCAAAGAGACAAAAAGCCATTGTTCTATATTTAACCAGATTCACATTGGTCCCTGTTGTCCAGTCCAATTTTCCAGTTGATGGAACAGACTTTTGTGACCCACTGCTTAATCGCAGCACTCAGGTCAAGAGGAATAGGAACTAACCTGCATGTTTGTTTCTGCAAAGGTAATGTAAGCTTTAACGAGAGCTGACAGAATCCAGATGGAAGGTTGTATTAGGATGTTTGTCCATAGTTACTGATAACAAAAAGTATCCAGATAAGTCTTTTTAAGGCCTATCGTAAGATCTGCAGTTAATACTTGTTTCACTGTCTTCTTCTAAAAAATATAAAGAAAGCAAGAAGAACAAAACATAAGGGATTTGTGTGGGATCACTGCTTGGAAGCACTTCTAATGGCTATGGGGGAAATGTCCACGACTTCCACTTTTTGCGTAACTCCATATCCATGACTTCCCAAGTTTCAATTCCCTGAGTGACTTTCATCGCTCTAGGCTGTCTCTTCAATCGGTCAAGTGAAAAATATTAATGGGAGTGGACTGCTAAATCTCCTTTTAAAAAAACAAAACAACAACAACAAAAAACACACCAAAAACAAAGTGAGCTGTGGGTAGCAAACACTGCACAGCAGATCCTGGAATTGTTTGCTCTGTTTGCACAAGACTTGAAATTTTACCAGACACTTTTTCAAAGAAACAGGTTTACAGCAATGTTCCTGCCAAGGTGAAGGACAAACACAAAGAAACTCGAGCACAGTGAGATGACAAAATAGGGAGGATGGAAAGCATGAAGGAAGCAATAAAACAAATCTTGCTCATTACATTGTTGCTCCACCTCACTATAAACACAGGATCGCCATTGGGGGAACTGTTATCGTTTTATTTGAAGGAGAACAAGAGAAATGGATGGCAGAAAACCGCAGCACAAATAGTTAAAAGTGCCCTTATCCTCCTGGTTTTCTCCAAGCCACATGAGAAAGAAATCTTAATGCAGAGCATGTGTCAGTCTGCTTATAAATCAATTTATTGGTCTACATGTCATTTTAACTTTTCTGTAATATATTAAGTAACTCCCAGACTCTCTTTCCTGCAACGTGCAGGTATGGTGACACTAAACCACTGACAAAAATGAAGTGATTGTAGAATCCTCTTTTTTAAAAAAAAAAAGGTTTTACTTAATTGAATGCACATAGACTATTTTTGCTTAATAAGCAATCTGAAGTCATTTGGAGTGATGCCAGATTCATTGACATGCATGTTGTGTAAAAAATCTCTTCTCAGACTGATTGTAAATTGTCCTTATCGGCATATGCAAATCATTTAACATTTGATTATCTTTGAAAAGGTACAATCACTGATTAAAAAAATTCATTTTGTTTCTAAACGAGATTATACTTCAACTTTCCACTCTTATCTGTCACCCCACTCCACACTCTCCCTCTATCTAATTTACTCTTATTTGATTCTCTTCTCGCGCACCATCATTAGGACTTGGTGTCACTGTAGTTTAACTGTCGGGTAAAACTGTTGTATTCATTATCTGTGCTGCAGCCACTGCATTGCAGAGTTGCAGAACTGATTGTCGTTTGTCACATGACACCCCAGTACATCGACACTACACACTCACAACAGGCAGTGTGGGAGTAAACGAAAAGTAACAAGACAAATCCTGAACTGTGCTCTCTTACACAACTGAAAATACTTGTGCACCTTGTATCTTTACTGTTGACAAGGGGCCACAGTTCCTGACTTGAATGCAGTCATAGTTTCCGAATGCATTATCTGAGGTATATGGATTTATAAATATGGATTCAGTCCAGGCCAATGTAATACCTTGGCACCAGATTCACCTTTGGCATTCTGACTGTCATCTGTCTGACTAGCTGAGCAGATTTTAAACAAGGAGAATTTATATTGAAAAGAAAGACTAAAGATACAAAGGTAACTTTTGATTGTAGATCAAAGCTTAATGAGAATTTCAAATCCTTACGTGGTCGTACATGATATGCACAACACTTACTAACCAAACAAAAACCGACTGCAAACATCCAGACATTGATACTTCCCATTAATATGTATTTTATTAATGTAAATAAAGTTGCAATCCGAACACAATTCATACTGTTGCAGATTAAGTTATGCATATTACAGCAAGTTAGCTCACTAATTAGGCTAATCTTTTAAATCTTTTTAAAACGACCAAAACAAATTTGTCAATCATCTGGTGATGGCAATATGCTTTCCTATGTGGTGACAGGAGTGTGTGCATGAAGCATTAGGTTGGTGAATTGTACTTATTGGCAGGCTAAAGTTAGCTTGCTTACCTAATTTCCCTTCAGGGATGCATAAAGTAATCTATATATATAGCCAATATACCTTAAACATTAACAAACAATCGGTTGAACTGTACTGATGTTGGAGCTAAACATTCTGATTCTTAGACAGCTTACTGAAAATGTAGATTCTGTCTCTGTCCATGGTGCTGATAATGATCATATTAAACTTTAAACCCTGATGCCATACTTCAGTACAAATCCTTACATGATGTCAGTGTTGCACTGGGCTATCGGGGGGTTTGGAAGTCATTGTTACGACCCTGTAAATTCCCCCCAGGCAGAGCCAGGCTATTTTGACAAGGTGATGTCACACAAGCATTTCCTGCTGTTGCTTTCCCCTGCTCACAGCTTCCAATTGTACTGGGGGGAAATAGTAGCGGCTTAACAGCTTGATTGGTCAAGTAGCACATCAGAGACACTAGACAACAGTCAGTGTCTGTGCTCAACGCTGCTGCTCCTTGTTTTCTTTTGTTTGCTCATACGGAATAAAAGACAAAAGATAATGGGTATTGACATCCTTTGTGGATTGCCTCACAATTTCATTGCCAAGAAAAATAAGAACAAATTGAACTGAATTCTCAAACCGGTTGGAGAGGAAAAAAACAAAGGTTGTAGAGTTCCATTTAGAGATGATGGAGGGGAGAATCTCCCTGGATGTTCCCTGCGGAGCAGTGTGTCGAGGCTTTATACCACAATGACCTCCTGCCCGGTGCTCTGCTGACTATTTCATTTACAGACAGGAGGTCACAAGGGGGACATAGTTTGGACTCTGCACGAATTCATTACTCCAACCCCATTACCTTGAATAGGAAATGAAGTCCCGAAAAAGGTGGAATTAAAAGAGCTGAGGGAAATGTGCTAGCTTCAAAAACATAACCGCGTTTGGGCTGCCAAAGGTTAACTCTTAACATTTTCCGACTGGCGGCTGAAGCGTCAAGGCGTGCTCGATGCCAATCTGTGAAGAGACTCAATGCGTACCTTATGATGTTAGTGACTGGGGAAATTGGAATCTTTATCTTTCTCTGACTCTCTCTCTCTCTCTTTCTCTCTGACTGCCAGGTTCCTGGCATTCAAAACATGTCTGGGTTTGTTAATTAGACACAGAAAGAAAGACAGAGAGAGAGAGGGAGAGAGAGAGAGAGACTGTTTATCAACGTAAGGATTCCATCTTTGGCAGTCTGGCCAGGAGTTTAAACAGTTGTCTGTTTTTATGGAGTCGGATATCATCACATAATGATCTTAGGGTTCCAGTATTGCCAGAATAATATTGCAAGGCTATAAAAAAGAGAAGCCCTTAAATTCAGTCATTTCCAGTGTTTCAAAGCTTATAATATAACTTAATTTTAACTTTCATGAGATTTCTGGAGCGTTTGAAATAAGTTTCTGGGTGTAAAATAAATTGTATTGCCTTTGGAGTCAGTATGATGACCTTCCAATCACTTAAACAAACTGTTCAAATACTTTCTTTGTAACAAAAGTTTTCAATAATAAGGCTGGTGATTTTCTTTTATTTCATTGTCGATAAATCTCATAAAAAACAATTCTGTTAATATGCTTTGTGTAGCGAAAGCTTGATATGACTGATTACCCAACATTAAGAGTTTTCAAAGGCTAAGACTTTTGGCTTCCCCTCAGACAAAGCTGGGGAAAAGGGAAAAGCCCCCTCACCCATCTCTTAATTCACTTGCTTGGTTTCTCTCAATTTCTGGATGCATTTGGCCTGAAATAAGATGATTATGTTATTTGATCCACAGACACAGGCACAATAGAGACAAGATAGCCTAATACTGTTGTTTGACATAACTTCAGACTGCACCAAATACATAAAAAAAGGTATGTCCTAGAGCATTTATTGATTTTCTTTCATAATGAGCAGAGCTAGAGGTACTCGGCAGTTAGCTTAGCATACAACAGCCATCAGGACTCTCCCCAAAGTTCAAAATCTGCCCACTGATGTAGGACCTCTAAGCTGACCAGTAACACATTGTATTTCTTTTAAATACTTTGCACACCAACAGAAAAAGCCAAAGACAGTTTGTAGGATTTTCTTGATGAACAACTGTTTGTTCATCCGCCCAGCATCTCTCAGCAGCACATCTGCTGGTTGCCTGGCAACCTCACAGTGGCAACAAGAATCTGGAAAGCTCTCCGCTGTTGTTTGCCAAAAGAATTGTTTTACAGAGGGACTAAAACACACAATCTGTCATTTTTACATACACAAACAAGACACAACATGTTAATAGCGAACATAAGAGGTGACTGGACTGATTTGTTACATCTGGAGAAAGTCAGGCTAGCTGTTTCCCCCCGTTTACTGTCTTTATGCTAAGCTAAGCTAATTGCTTCCACTCTAGTTCCATTCAGCTCATTTCACAAAATCTCAAACAGTGTTGCATTAGAGGCATGTTTTTTTTTCATTACAATGTACAGGGACACTACTTTATTTTAGATACACGCTCTGGCTGTAGATACTCACTCGCACATCAAATACGATTATTCAGCAGATTAAAAATAGTCCCCAGGAAATGCACACCCTGTCAGGGTGGTGTTATAGGAAGTAACTTATCCATTACTGTACATTTGTGAGCAATATGTAAGACTGATGTAGGAATTGGAATTCTTGATTTGTCTTGAGTGTCAACACATTGTTGGCTTTGGTTTGTTTATTGGATTTATTGAGCGTAAGAATGCTTATCTGCAAATCATTAAATTACAGTCATTATATTGGAATGCAATACACACAGGCCCTCACCCCCTGTTTAAAACTGCCTGTAATTCTGTACATTATCATATCAAACGGGAGCGTGTGCTGATGAGCAACCTTTACATAGAACTTTGTTCTCTTTCTTTTAACCCCACCCCTACTTGCTCTCTCTCCTCCTCTATCTGTCCCCACCCCACTCTCCGTGCTCGGGGGGTGGGAGTCGGGGTAGATGGGTGCATTAATAATGCAGTGCTGCCTGGAAACCAAACACGCTGCAGCGGAGTGCTGTGTAGAATTCTAAAGAGGTATTTGTTTGTACGCGGATGCCACCCTCCTCCCCCTGCTCCTCTTCGCAGCCCTCTCATCTCATCAAACCCCCCATCTCACCCCCCCTGCCCCCTATACCCATCTCAACAACCGTCCAGCATCAGTGTACAGATCTGTTTGTCTTCTCAGGAGACAACTACTGTACAGACTGAGGGAGAGTTCAGGAACAGGCCCCCTGTCGAATTGTTACTATAATCAAGATGATGCTTTAAGTGCATCCACGGAATTGGCTTCTTTACTGCTCATACTTTACTTCCAGAGAGCTTTGCAATCCAAGACGTAAGATGTTGTGAGTTGAACTGCAAATGAAATACTTCTGTTTTGCATTCATGCAGCAATAAGATGGGGACGGCATAAAATGTCTTTATGATTGAGGCACAAGTCACACAAAAGACAAAATACACATTACTTCAATGTGCTTAAGTTTGAGTCAGGCTGTCAAATTTCACTATAAACAGACTTTTGGAGCATCCAGTTAAAATGTTTATGTCATTTTGTTGCATTTTTGCTCTTTTGTCGTATTTGGATGTTATATTGGAGGAATAACAAGTTCTGAAACACTATTATGAACAAAAAGACAAATTCATGCTCTATCATGTGCTGACACATTTAAAAAGTTTTCAATGTAAAAGTGTCAGTGTCAACTGGATGGGTTGAATTACATTAATAACATTTAAAGTCTAAGCAACATTTAAGGTGTGTCAAGCCCACCATGTCTACTATTAAGCCCACCTTGGAAAAGAATATCGAAAATAGACATATTTGTTAAAAAAAAAATTCAACGTAACTGCTGCATTTGTTAGCTGAACACAGATCATATGACATGTATAACTAGAGGGAACACTAGGGACTGCAGATCTCATGCTCATTGGATGGTCCCATTTCCTGAGTTGGGATTCGTTTTTCCAACTTGGATGTGTTCATGACTTTGAAGTTGTAATTAGGAGACAACAACCACTTCCCATTTGCATGCATGACCATGAAGGTGAGCCATGAAATATGAAATGAGAACTTGGGGAAAAGTTTTATCAATTATTCCAACGTGACATAAATGCAGCACATAAGCCCTATCTCACAATTGTAACAAAGCAAAAATGTATTTGTGTATCTGACCTGTAATTCAAATCCACACCAAAATGTAGGTTTTGGGTTAATCGGTTCTTCCTTGGCCCAGGCTATACCCTTCCACCAAGTTTCATGAAAATCAGGCCAGAGTCTTTTCTGTAATCCTGCTGACAGAGACACAAACAAACCACACTGAAAACATAACCCCTTGGCAGGGGGAATAATTGGGAAACCCTAGAATTCCAGAGTGTGACTCAAACTCAGAAGTTACCTGGCATCACATCTTACAGACCTGGTACTGTTACTTAGACTTCTTTCCAAACTTCTTTTCCTTTTTCTCTTGTCTTTATTGCAGGCTGGAAACACTGTTCAAAGAGCCTGATTATCCACTAATGCCTTTGTTGTGTAAACTGGGTTTCACACTGGGCTTCAGACAGTCAACAACCAGTTGCAGTCAATTAAAAAACGTGTATGGAGCTGCATGCTATTATTTTTCTAATGTTTGTGTCGCTGGTTGCCCTTTGCCCCTTAGCATTAGTTCTTTCACATTCACTGTTGATTTGCATATTCATTAGTTTGAGCTCTGCACCTGCTGCCACCCACAGATGAAGCTGAGCAGATTAGCGGTGCATGACACCCAAATTTCTGGAGTCGATTTGGACAGACTTTTACTGTGGGAATCACTGAAATTGACTCCTGGAAAGCTAAGAATTAACCAGCGGAACCTGCTGTATTAGAAACACTCAAGAGGCTAATGCGTGGAGACTTGAAACCTGAAAATGTTGCAGGAGCATTCATATTGCACATTTTTTTTGTTAAACATAAAATAGCTCTCTTATACCTTCTTAGCACAACATCCACATCTGTACCTGTAGTGGCTCTACAGAGGTTCCATTTGAACCAGGATCACCATATTCCTTGATTCCATAATCTGTGCTGTTTAAACAACCATATCCGTACCATCAAAACACCTGTATCCAATTGTTTTCAATGCAAGCCCACACACAAGCAAGCAGGCAACTAATGCAAATGGCCATTGTCCTATTTCCCAGTCTCAAAGCTTATCAACTCTCCAGAAAAAAAGCAGTTTTTTCGATCCCTCAATCGGCACATTCCAGTTACTCTACCCTGACAACTTTATCTGTCTTTATAATTTGTCCAGCGATGTACCCTGCAATGTGGCCATTGTGCACTAAATACTCTAATTGATGATGTCATTAGGTGACACTTTTTGGAATTGATCCTCTTAGATTTAATTAATTACTGACTCTGTGGGCTCATTGAACTTTTGAGGTAGTCCATCCAAATGCATTTTATTTTCTTCAGTGTTAAAGTTACAGCAGTGAACCAGAAGATGCACATATCTAAGTGAAGTCACCATGCCTGCTGTCATACCATCCTAGCAGGTCCTCCATTATTCACTGTCCGTAGACTAATCCGCTGGCTGATTTATGTGTTGTGCTCTCTAGTGACGCTGCCATTACTGCAGAGGCACAGTCGAACTGAACACAGTTTTACTGACAGTGAGAGCATGGCTGGATTGATCACGGTTGGCATTGCCCCTCTGATGGATGAAGGCAGTCTGTGTAAATGTGAACGTTCTTCAGTTTTAAAACGCTAGTTTGAAATTGGTCATCATCAGTTTTGGGAGAAAAGATACCGTTTCTACATAACTTTTTGCAGACTCTACAGGATGGATGTGATATGTGTGTGAAGATGTCAGATTTAGACAAGGAAATGTTGTGTAAGGACCACATATCATCATGATGTATTCAACTGGAAGGCTATCAGGCTTTACTATATTAATGTGTCTTTTGTGTTATTTGAATATAATTGTTTTAGTGGTGTTTTCCTCTTGGATTCATTGTTATCTATTGTAATCTTTCCTGCAAAAAATGTCAGAAAATGCTGCTGTAGGTTCCTATTTCCTGCTTATATCTGTTTAATATATTAAACTGAATATCTTTGGGTTTTGGACTGACAAATAAGTCATTTAAAGATATCACCTTGGACTTTGAAAAACTAGGATGGACATTTTTCACTATTTGCCGACATTTTACTGACCAAATTATTATTGATTAATTGTAAAAATAAGTAGCAGATTCATCAATACTAATAAATATTTTTTTGTTGCCGCCCTAGTGTAGTGCATAATAATGGAGTATATTTGTAATTATAGCAGGCTTCAGTGCCACCTTCATGAAAGACAACCTGAGAAGAAACTTACAGTCATAAAGTGCTCTTGGAGTTGGTCAAACTATCCCCTTTGTTGGACGGATACAGCCATAAATATCTCACAATGAGCCACAGGCTCAGGCCGCTCTGCAGACATATGCAGTAGGAATGAATTTACCTGCATGTCAGCAGGGAGGGGGGGTGTCCATCGGGAGCCTGAAGGACTTCAGCTAAGCTGAGAGGTGTCCTGGCAGAAAGTTCAGATGGAGTCAGACCGCCTCTGTAAGAAAGACTAATCACTCGCTCTATAGGACCTTAACAGTGCTGGCAGATGCACAATGTTTTCCTCCATTCATGCCTGTTCCCAAGACGGCACCAAGTCCAAACCCATCGATCGACGGTTACATGGCCTGTACAGTCCTAAAGATCAATTACTCACTGTACTTTTCAGGGTTTTGCTGTCAGGTTGCCATTGACCGACATGTATTGTCTTTGCGGTTTTTTTAAGTGTGTTGATTTTAATTTAATTTCTGATTGATGTTCAAAGTCTGCGTAACCATACAAACAGCTGATAAAAAGATATACAACTGTGTATCCCTTTCATGATGACTCTATTGTGACCTCAACACTAAAGGGTACTATTATGCTTTTTCTGAATTTCTGTTTGTACGTATGTTAAGGTAGTCCCTCAGGTTTCCGACCTTCTCTGTGTCCAACAGTTCTTTCTACTCTTGGCTCAAGACCATATATTGTCACCCGGTACATTACAGCAGTGGCCATACATGCATTGCTCCATGCAGCTACATTAACATCAAGGAAACCTGTAATTTGCATTGCCAAAGTTGTCTATTTAGACCAAATTTTTGATTTCTGCTGTAGCAAGTTTGATTATATAATTTTTGGTTAAGAACCTCAAATGCTGACCGACCAGGGCAGATTGGGCTTTTTTTCTTATTTTTTTAAGAAGCTTGCTTAAAGTGATGGTCACTACAACAAAATATTTCAGACAGGATGAATAGAGGTGCAAATAAGCACCATAGGTCCCCTTTAACTTGCAAGATGATTGAATTATAGTTTGTTAGAATGTATATGACCCCCAAACATATACAACTAATATAGGGTCAACTGCATTGGCCAAACTAAAATTAGACATTATTTTGCTCAGACACTTATTGCTAATTAATAAAGCAGTTAGCAACCAGATAATATGTCGCTGTGATATAATTTAGAAGGTTTTTTGTAATAAAGACAAATGCTGGTTCCAGCTTTAAGCTCATTCAGTCCGGAAGTGAATTAATTCATTACTCAAGACTGCATGGGATCCCATTACTGAATATGTGTTGCAACACTTCTTTAATGTACTGAAGAGATATGGCACCTTTTATAAAAACCACTTTAAAGCAGAAGCGTGTCTGGATGATGTATTGAAGACTTATTTTAATTCATGCGTTTGTTGAAAGCAGAAAATAAAGTGTGTGGTCACATTTGCTAAATAAGCTCTCCCCCCTAGGACAGCCATAAGGTTTGCCATTGCTTATTTTCTCATTCAATTTAAATTTCACATCGTTTACAATAAATGTCTTCTTAGAGTAATGTCCTTTTAAGTGTTTATAAATTATACATTTTAATAAATTCATTTAGCATAAATACTTGTCTGAAATGAAATGCAAAAGACACCGCTGTGCAGAGGACGGATACATTGTTGTGAGAACTATTATTATCTTTAATAAATTAAGGTATCTTGGTCTCTCAGCTTGCCACTGGGCCTGTTTTAAAGAGATTACTGTGTCAGCACAGCGTGCTATTCTGTCTAAGTCACATATGCAGTAATATGCTACATAAAGTATAGAATAAAGCATACAAAAATTCTCCCTGAACTATAACTGCTACTTAAATATAAAAAATATATTACCATTAATCTTTATTGTGTGTTTCTACTGTCCTTATTTTGCGTTATATAATGTACACAACTCTCTCAGAGGTATGCAGACATATATATTTATATTTATTTATTTCATATATATATATATATTTTACTTTTTATTTACATTTGTTTGTATTGAGATTGTTCCACATTTATGCCTCATGTGACAACCACGTGTAAACAACAAATAGGCAAGCATGCTTTGATCGATTCTTCTCCTAACATTTAATTTATGTAAATCTATGGTATGTTTCTGTACATGTGCACATGGCTGGTGTTTGAAAGAGCAGGAGAAATGTTTACTGTGCCTGCTAACAACAAGCAGTGTATTCTGGTTGGTTGGTCTTGGTATGCTTAATATTTTCACCATTGAATTATTGTTATATTGTAGCTTTACATCTGGTCCCTATACACAAACACAAATGCTATAATTTATTTAGAATAATCACCATTCATAGTTTAAATACCCACTGCATGGTGTTACATTAATGTGTTTCTGCGTATGCCTGTCATTCAAAAACGAACCACCAACATGCTTAAATGAATCTATTCATGTACACAAGAAAGAAAGCTAGCAGTTTCATGTCCCTGTAGCTGCCTTTATATTACATGTGTTTCCATTAAATGAGCTTTCATATGCAGACACAAAGCCAGCTTAATGTGCAGGAGTGTATAGGCACACAGGACATTTTGTTTTGGCAGTAATAAGTACATGAAGACATGTTGTGTTTTAGTGTTAACCCCGGGAAACGACAGAGCCGTCGTAAAGCTGTGTACTGACCCAAGTGTGATTAATTTATGAGAGTTTGACTCGGAGAGGGAAAAAAAAGTCCAAATGTCTTGGTTTAAATGAGAGTTGAAGATGTGAAAAGTTGAAAGATCTTGTGGCCTTACTTGACTATTCTGTATTCATGTTGTGGCGCTGGCCATCTCAAAATAAATGTCAGACCAGTGTGAGGAATTCTTAAGTGCTGTCACATATTGATCTCTGTCGAATAGAGTTTTAAACAGAGATCCGTGGCTTAAGGGATGCCCTTGCTATCAGGCATGTTACCTTTCTGCTAAAGACGTTGACCATCAAACTTTCACATTATGTCATTTTGATTTAACAGCCTGCATTTCAGTTTCTGATTAGACTGTCAACTGTTGGTAACGCTGGTAGATATCAGCTTCACTGACATATTGTTAACAGCTGTAATATGAATCTAGTGAGAGTTTACAGTGTTTAGAACGATATCTACATTTCAGGTTCTGTTTACACTTCAGAGCTATGTTGACTCAAACCTGACTATTTAGGTTTGTAATGGATGGATGTGTCCCGGCAGTTGATTTCAGCTATCCAGCCATTTTGTGTGCAGTCTACTATGTGATTGTTTGTGTAATATCTTCCTCCAAGGCAGGATGGCACTATCAAACATCTGCTAATCTGTGTGTGGCCATGAAATGAAGCTGCATGAAGTACTGTAAACAATTACTGGTCCTCCTTGTCCTCCGAGCAGCCTACCATACAAACACCACACTGGAGGACAGACTTTTAATCAAAGCACCTTTTTTTTTGTTCATGCCAACATTTCAAATGCTAAATGTACTGAAAAGCTTGCCTTTTCTTCCTTTCTGCCTATCTCCCTCTCTTTCTCCTCTACCATTATTACTGCCCTGTAATCAGGTAGTTATTGCACCTCTTTTGTGATTTTTATTTCCATAGAATTCCCCTGTGGAGTCCTAACCTTTAGTAGTCTTTTAATATGCCAGTTCTGCTCCCAATCCTGGCAAGCAGAATGGCAGTTTCATTTCTATTGGTGCGATTCTGTAATATGACAAAATACCCTCTCTCCCCAACCGAATCCACCAGAGGCCAGAATAAATCAACAAAAAAAAAACTTTGTCACAAAAAGCCTTCAGCTGAAATGTAAAGAAATTAAGGAATATGTCAGAATTGTATCATAAACCAATCTCAGAACTTTCTACACATGCACTGGGAATAAAATGTAATTATGGTGCTTGCAGAAGGTTAAGAAGGCGGGATGTGTTGGGTTTCTGTCAAAAATGGTTCTTGTAGGCTAAATTGTGGTGCACAATATACACCTCTATTTCTTGATATTTTAAAATATCCTCTAAAGTGCTCCATAAATGCTTAATTTACCATTTGATACATATGGTTACACTGGTATGTTGATTCCTCAAAATCCCTGCCACATATATCTGCGTTAAAACATTCATGCTTAAATTCATGAGTGGTTTTTTTTGTATGCAAAAAGTGGGGAAATCACTAAGTTAAAGTTATTTTTAATAAATGTAACAAAATGCTTTTAATTGGAAACAGGCAATTGTACATGTAGGTGCTGTTGAAAGAGGAGGCCTATAGGCTAAAGCTAACTTAGCACATTGGGCCAATGTGAAATCTCATGGTGAACCAAATGGATGAAATACGGCTGCGGATCACTACTCTTAAATGGATTATAGAGTGCAACATCATGATTTTCACAGAGACATGTTAATGACAGCGGGGTTCCTGATAGCACCATTATGCTAACAGATGTACACTATGTCCTCTGGCTGGATAGAACAGCTGAAGACTCTAGCAAGACAAGGGGTGGGGGACTGTGTATTAATGTGAACAAGACATGTCAAACAGACTCTGCTGCAGCCACTAGTGGCCACATAGAAACTCATCTGGCGCTTCACTTCTTATGCTCTGTCCAGGCTCTTCTGCTGTTTCCTGCTGCTTTCATGATACAAAAAGCAAAGCAAGAGAAGCAAAGGCAAAGACAGTCTCATGCCCAGCCACACAAAATACCACACCTTAGAAGCATGACAGGTGTGCATGATCATATAGTAAAAAGCGTCAAGCACACATCTAGAATGGCGGTCTATTTGTTTTTTTAAAACCACTTCCCCCTTCTATATAAACACTGTGGCAGTTCTATTTTTTTTGTATAAGACTCAATCTTCCAGCTTCATCAGGAGCCCGTGCCAACCACTCTGGCAGATACAGGGTGTAGCATTGTGGTAGTGCCAGATTTCTCTGTAAGTAACATATAAAATGTTAATTTTGACCTAGTTCTCCTCTATTGTAGGATTATAATCCAGTCATTCTATAGTTACCCTGTAATTTATATATATTAGAGAAACACATTTGAGCCCCTTCTGAATACCTTGACAACATGTAACATTGAACAGCCAGACACCAGCAGTATTAAATCTTAGTACGAGCATGCTGCATGCTTACTGGCTCACTGACACTGATTAGATTTAGTCCTTTTTTTGATACTTGATAATATGGGGGCAGTTTGGTCGGTGCCTAAAGGTATCAAAGTTCCGTACCCAGCCCTACAGAGGCAGGTTGGCGAACGCATACTTTTTACACAGACTTTTACCTCAATCACATTTTTGCATTTTTTAAAAGCAACATACAATAGTATGTTCCTTATGTACAGGACAGAAATTGTATAGGAATTTGATTTTATCTTTAGAAACAAAAATTTGGACCCTTTGATATTACAGTGCAGGTATTAAGCCAGAAGCCAGGCTTCACAAAATATGTCA
>CAFUXE010000331.1:611060-622603 GCA_903364295.1 Serranus cabrilla
ACACACACACACACACACACACTGCTGTGCAAATCCGCAAGCCTTTCCTCTCATTCAAACTGCTGTGCTTGCCAGGACATGATTACATATTATCTGCAGCACATGGAGTACATGGTATTGGCTAAAACTGAATGACAAGGAGCAAAGGAAAGAGAGGACTAACATTTCTACTGTAGGAAGGTGGGTAGGAACATGTGGAAGTGTGAATATGTTGCATAAAAGTAGGTGAAACATCCTCCTCTTCCCATGTTGCTGTATAATCTGACAGATGTCACAGAGTTTCATACCCTGCCACAATATCTAGCACACTACATGCCTCCCTTCACATTATTTCCAAGCGTAATGTGTTGTTGCTTTGTTTGAAGGATGTCATCCAAGTGTACTTTCCTTTAAAAACCAGCCACCGCAACTGTCTTTACACTTTGCAGGAGCAGCTTTTTAGACGGAAAAAAAATCCATCCTTCGCTGTTAAAGTGTTTAAGGGTGGATTAAAGGGTGGATTAAAGTGTTTAATACAGCTACCGGTGGTGTACCTTGAATTTGTTGGAACATTTTTAGGTATTACGCAGCATTTTTTTTAAACTTTCACAGATAGGTGGCCAAAAATAGATGAGGTGACATTATTTTTTGATATATTATACACATTTATGCAGAAAATATTCATCTAAACCTAAAAGTAGTGAATGTCTGATTTGATGTCAGCCACTTAGAAACTGAGAGCAAGGCCGTCTTTATATAATGACTAGTTTTCACCAGCATTAAATAATGATATCCTTCATAGAGGAGGCAAGGATGTCAGATTCTTTCACAACTGAAAGCTCAATGGACTGCTGTGCTATGTGACCACTAGACATCTATTCAATGAATGAGGGGCATTCAGTCATCCCTTGCAGCTTTGCACTATACACTATCATCATTGTCACATCCGCCTACACATACAGCCCTGTGAAACATACCTGAGTGATACACTAACTCCCAGTCTAGGGTGGTTGTCAAACACTCCCTGGAAAATGCAGGAAATCATAAAATGAAGCTGAAGCTAAACAAGGCAGCTTAGAAGAATATGGGCACACCAAAAAGCAAATGAAAGCACTTAATCACAATAAACTCCTTGAATGTGGTGATTATCACCAGCTGATGATACTGTATGTACAAGAAGCATGCCCAGTGCGCCATCTCCTCTGCAGATGTATGCCATTTGCAACCACTGAGCATCCATACTGTTCCTGTCATCTTTGCGTTTTTATGGGCACAGCTGCACATTTTTTGTGTGTGGAAATTTTGGCTGCTGTGAGTTTATTTCTCTCAGGGTTTTTCCTGGCTCAAAATGAGCTGGAGGTGGTACCATCCTTAACATTTGTACACATGCATGGGTAGCACTTATCCAACAAATTCTAGTTCTAGTTATTATGTGATTGAAGAAAATCTCCCTGTTATAGCATATATTATATATGAAAGGCAGCAAAAAGGCTAATGTGTTGTTTAACACAGTGTGTATTTGTGGCAGTCATGTTCTCTGGTGTAGGCATGCTAATAAACTAATATGAGATGTCTGTTGACCTAACTACATTTACATACATTTCACTAAACAGATGCACACTGGCATTGTAGGCTGTACAGGACGGTTGTGAGCAGCTTCACAAACTCAGATTACAAGTTGCAACATCACTTTTAAATGGCTGCTAAAACTATTAAAACATTGAACTGCAGGGGAAAATAGTTTTTGTTTTCCTTAGATATTATTTCTGCTGTGTTACCAGTGAAAAGCCCTCATTCTCCTCCAGCCAAATAGTATGCTTTTTTCTTCTTCTTTGGCACTTTTTGCAGTGCCTTTCCTGAAGCTGTGCTGATAACTGCAGCGTTACCATATTGCCGTAATGCTGCAATTGCAGTTGCAAATAACAGAATCCAGCAAAGGCAGCTTGTTAGAAATGGTATTTACTTTAAAGACACCCATCAGAGGTTTGTCGGGAACTGGAGGCTGGTCAAAATTTGATGGAGTAGGCGTAATTTTCAATACAGTTAAACTTTGTCTCTGTAAAGAGAAGGGCAGGGGAGAAGAGGTGAACACATTAGAATGAAGGGGGAGTTAAAGGGAGAAACCCTCCAGAAACAACAAGGTTCCAGCACTTAATAAAAGAAACAATTTTGAGGATTGCTTCCTCATTTGCAGTTAGCTGCATGCACTTGCTTCATTAAAGCCTCATTATGTAGTACACGAGTAAGAGCCTTGAAATAATATGACCTAGTGGTGAAATTAAATGAAATGTCAACAACAATCCACCCTCAGCCCAGATCCCCCCATTCCATCCCTCCAAACCATGTTAATATCCTCTGCAAAAGACACAACACCGTGTCCTTTCATAGTTCAAAAACATTTGCAGTTCCTCTTTTCAAAGTTTCCATTTCTCCTTTCACATATTTAATTTTCCTGTCAATCTCCTTCACTCCACCTCACCACTCTTTACAACTCACCACAAAGCTTATCTTTCCTCTTCTCTCCTTCAAGGCTTTCTTTATCATCATGCCATTATTTTTTCTTTCTTCTTTTTTTTCTCATTGTATGCCTAAAAGCCTGCTTCACATCTCTTCCCTCCCTTATTTCCCACTTCAACTCTTCACTCAGTTCTTCAGATTGGAGTCCCTCCTCTTGATCTAGCTGCTCCCTCTCTGGTCCCCTGTCCTCTTTGGTCTCTTTGCAGGCCCTCCTTCAGTGGCTCTGTCTGGTGTGTCAGCCTGTGAAGCTTCTGCGCTACAGTACATCCTGTTGATAGGAAGCATCCTGTGCATCATCACTCCCAGCTGCCTGTGGGTTCAGCTGGCTCAGTCTGGCCCATCTGTGTGATCTTGTGCCAGATAACTGGGGTTTGGCACCGCATGATCCGTCCCTCTCCAAATCATTTGCCAGGAGAAAGAGGTGGGGAGGCAGGAGAAAGAAAGGAAGGTGCAGGTTGGACAGTGAGCTTTGCATTGACTGCTCTGCCCTTGGGGGTTCTCTGGTGCTCACACCGGCTCTCCTCCGCTGTCCTGGAATCACCGTAGATTGCCCTTGTGTGACAAAGGACAGAAGAGCCCTCTGCTTATAGAGAGATGTGTAAGGACGAGCTCCAGGTGTGGTGGTGACGCAAGTATCTAATCCTGTGTGACATTTAAATGCCATGACTACTATTGATATATGGTTGAAGTGCCTCTGGGGCATTGTTCCTATTCCAAATGTCTGTGATATATTTTGAGGAAAAATCTAATAAAAGAAATGTGAACTAAGCACCAAGCTTTACATTTTTTGTCAGCCCGCCTTGCATTCTCTGACTCTCCATTGTACGGCTGTGACTAGCAGCAATGGCGTGAATGTGGCTCAGAGGACCCCTTTTGAAGGTCAGAGCTGTGAGAGTGTTCAGAAGATGTGTAGTAGCTGGAGGTGCCAACATAGCCACATTCACGATTTATGTGTGAGCTCTGATAAAAGTGAAAAAAGAAAAAGCAGCGACATCAGGGAGACAAAAATGCTGTTTTGACAGCACACACACACATTTATCTGCTTGTGCTTAGATGCACTTTGTGAATATGAACAGAAAGCATAAAGTGTAAATAGGGAAATATTTTACTTGCATGAACACACATAAAAACCCCTTTATCTCTGACAAAGTCTTTCAAAGTAAACAACAACAAACTGTCTGTCACTGCTTCCCAAAATGACTCATGAGCTTTTTTCTATTGGCAGGAGGACGTTGTTAATGCCTTCCAAAGCCATTATAGATCATAGTTACAAATGATTTATATCTAGTTTCTGAGCTGCCACTGCTATAGATTAGATTTAGTTGAGTTTAGATACAAGAGGGACTTATGGTTTGATCACACCAAACATACATACAAATAGACTTGGAATTCTACTTTAAGTTGTAGTTTTGTTTAAAATAAATACTTGTCTATCTTATCCTGTGTTGTAGTTATGCATGTGACGTAGAATGTGATGTAGTTATATTATGCCCGTAAGCTATAATAACAATGTTGGAGGTCAAAGTCCTGTGTTTTTTGGCGCATTCATCCACACCAATATCGTCCCTTTGCAGACTTTATCGCTCTTTATACTCCAAAAACCAAACAGTGATATAGTACACGATAGCCTTTGCTTCCTGGCTAACAATAATTAAGGTTTATACAAGGTTTATAACAGTCTGCTGGCACAGAAGTGACAAAACAATGACGTGACGATTTAAAAAATAAATGAAGAATATCTGGGCTATTAGTGTAAGAACGTAATATAAATGAGAGAAGTTTGCCTGTGATGATCCAGACAGCCTATTCCAGAGGTCACCCATGGTGATCTTTGAGAGGATTTTAATTAAGCTGCATTAGCTCTACCACACCAGAAATGATTGGGTCAAGAGTCTTTGATGTTTATGGTTAATGATCATGTGGGAAGCACACTTACTATAAGACTCTCCCTCAAGGGAAGTATTCAATGGTAAGCTTTTCACAATCACCATGAGCTGCTCTAATTTCCTAAATGAAGCTTTAGAAATAAAAAAAAAGAAAACATCCAATAGGTTTCACCCACTTTTTTGTGTCTAGTGCTTTCCTCACCATTGCGTTTTAATAGCTTCTACAACTTTGTACAAGATGTCACAATTTAATGGAACACGTTTGATGTCATGTAAGGGGTTTGGAGCTGGACTTTAATAAGGCCGTTAAGTGGTAATGAGACTGAACAGTGCTCTGTGAGGCCATGATGACTGCTTAAACACTGTGGTTTTGAAGGCCCCCTGTTCCCCAAGGGCGGAGACACCCAAATGTTAACTGGATTACTCTTCCACTTCTTCTTTGAAATAAATATAATCCTCTACTGCAGCTGCTAAATGGCCCTGGCTTTTTTTTTCTTTTACTCTCTCTCTTTTTTATACTCTTCCCTTGATTCTCACGTCGATGTGAATGGAGGTAAAAAGAGAGAAACATGTCAGGGCATCCACTGAGAGATTGTTTTATTACTGAATCCCTTGTGGGATTTAGAAAATGCCCTGGACCTGTGAAGTGTAGCATTCCTCCCAGTCTTACGAGTGGGCAGGTATTGACTACCATTCCAGACACAGTGGATGCAAAGTAAGTATAGATTGATCATGGGGTTAGTGACAGTTAAGACAATGCATAACCCCAAATCTAGTGATTCATTCCATGACATGCCTTTCAGAATGTAAGGTGAAGCTGTTATAGAAGTTGCTGTAATACAGAGACCAGATGGTACAGCCCTGAAAGCAAATTAATTATAGACTGGCTAAGGTAGGCTTCTAGGCCCCTGCATTATGTCTGACCCCGTCATCCCCAAGTTCAATTATATTAATTTTCCTTTGTGTCTTCAGAAAAAAGGAGAAGGCAGCTCTGTGTAAAGGACAGCTGGAATGGTAACATCTTGGTAGATATTGTATCAAGCCCTTTCTTTGCAAACCACAGTTAACCTATAGTCAGAGGTACTTTCAAACTGAAATCTTTATTCAGAAAATGTATTCAGAGAATACTGTCAAACACATTTTTTTAACAACCTTCTGTGTTTTTAAACAGCGAGACCGCAGAGTGCATAAATTCAGGTCACTCTGTAACCCGCAAGTATGCTAATGCATGTTAGGTGCAAAGTGCAGCTTACGTCAGCTGGAACCTAGTTCACAATCTAAATGCAAGACAAAATTTGCACTAATTCACGTTTATGGAAATGTGAATTAGTGCACATTCCCATCCACTACCATTCGGCAAATATTAGCACTTGGTTTATTTCGAAACACAGCTACTGGAACTAATTTTTCGAGTTAGCTGCCATTAAGCTGTTGCAGAGCAGAGGAAGAGGTGGCATCAAGATTATGTAATTAAATGAGTCAAACCTGAAGCAGTGATAAACTATATCAAAGACGTGGTAGAAATATGGCATTTCTGCTTTTCTGAAAATCTACTCCAACCACACAGAGGCATTTGAGTCACCAGTTGATTTGACTGAGTATTGACTATGATTTGGTCCAAACCTCAATATTAAAAAACAAAGCAAAACTAAAAAAATTAATAAGCATCCAAATGCTCATAGAAAGTTAATTCAACAAATGAACCAGTTGAACTGATCAAACTCATAAATTGGCTGTTGACTGACAAAAAGCATCTTTAGATATCACACCAGAGGTGAAGATTTCTAACAGCTCTGAGTCAAGGTCAGGTCATTTCTTCACCTGGCTTGCCGCCATGTTATTGTTTGCTGTAAGTGTTCACTCACCTGTCACACGAGCCAACCATTTGCACTGGGGCTGACTACAATATTATTATTATATTTCCCTCTCACTCCTGATTGATAGCATACCCCCTAGACACAGAAAACAAATATAACAAGAACAATCTTATGTTGCTCTCTCTGCACCTACAGGCAAAAAGCCGCTCTGAGGCCTGACCGCATTATTCCTCCTGTTTTAAACAAAAGCCAGCTTGGCAAGTAGAGAGGGACAGTGGGGATAACTGATGTGGAAGACATAAGCCTGCAGTATAATGGATATTCCAGAGCACTCATTTGTCACCAGTACCACAAATGAGACACACATTTAACCTTTTAAACCAGTGAATATTGGCCTGTATCCATTGAATATATAATCAAACAACTGGTTTACATAACTGAAGAACATCATTCTGCCTCCTAAAGATAAGTGGCACTGCTGCAGCAATGGCACAATTATGTTTGACTGAAGGTGAGAGGCTTGAAATGGTGTGAATTCTCAATATGTTCTCAATACATCATGAATAAATGAAAGTCATCATAAGCAAACCTCTTGTGTAAAACGGAATCAGAATGTGTGCATGCGTTGACATACAGTTAATCCACACAATGATGGCAAATGAATTCATCAGAGGATGCAGTGAAGGACTGGACACAGCATGGCTTCTCAGTACAGTGTACAGTCCCCCTTGAGGTCTGATTTAAAGCCTGTTGTTTTTATCCCCATAAATACTTGGATCTGGGGAGGGCAGCATGTTTTATAGGCTTGCTGCCTCTGTTTCCGCTTACCAGAGTTTACAGGAGGACTGGTGTCATATAAACATGGTAATATACCAGCCTCACGCATAAGCATTGGGAAGAAATACTTGACGCTTTAATTCATTTTATCGCAGTATTCATTTTATCGCAGTATTTTATCATGAACAGACAGGGGCAATAATCTGCTGTGTAAATGATTGCAGGAATGTGTGGAGTGCAAAATGGATGGAGTGATAAGCCGATGAAGTGGAAGGCCAGGAGATATTAGCAGGAATATTCTCAACTACCTGTCGTTTTGATGAGCAGATTATTTGACATATGCAGAATATGTTACCAAAGAAAATTGTTGTAATGTATGTTTGCATGATTTCAGAACAAAATAAGAAACATAGAAGTGCACATTTTTAATATGAGAGTATCACTGAAGATTCTACTTTTTTTTTTAGTTATCAAAGGCAACACCCTAAAACATGCCATCAAATGTCACCAGTCTGGAAATGGAATCCATGTTTACAAGGTTTTTCCAATGAAACCAGGTGTGACCAACGGCTTTACAGTAAAACAGAATTACCACGTAAAGAGTTACGACTGCCTCCCAACCTGGGGATCAGGAGCCCCCAGAGAGAGGATTAAAGTAGCAGTGACCATTTTCTTCTTTGGCCACTTGGGGGCATGACTCTACATTTAGCTGAACATAACTCATGAGCTTAAAAAGTAGATGCTAATAGTGGACTTTTCAGAAAATTTGCATATTTACACATTCAGTAGATGTAGAGCAACTTTAAAGCTGGTGTTCAGGAGTTTTACAGATACAGATAAATGAACGTCTATGACATTCAAGTTATACAACACTGATAAAGCCTGTTGTTGTTACGGTTCTGGTGACCTGATACATGCAAGTCCAGTTATCACTTCTTCACCAACTCATTTTTATCAGCTACATTCTCCAATATCTTCACCAGCTAGTTGCTGACTTTGTAAGTTTGCTGGTATTTTATTGTTGATGAAAACAGCTGCCTATACTTTGGCCTGAGAGGAGGTATGTGAGTGAACTGAACCAAATCAGTGTCACCACTCACAGTTAACGTGGTTAAATACATTCGAAAATAATGGTTTAGGTTAAAAATATAGTTAGAAAATGCCCTGGACCTGTGAAGTGTAGCATTCCTCCCAGTCTTATGAGTGGGCAGGTATTGACTACCATTCCAGACACAGTGGATGCAAAGTAAGTATAGATTGATCATGGGTAAGTGACAGTTAAGACAATGCATAACCCCAAATCTAGTGATTGATACCATGACATGCCTTTCAGAATGTAAGGTGAAGCTGTTATAGAAGTTGCTGTAATACAGAGACCAGATGGTACAGCCCTGAAAGCATATTAATTATAGACTGGCTAAGGTAGGCGTCTAGGCCCCTGCATTATGTCTGACCCCGTCATCCCCAAGTTCAATTATATTAATTTTCCTTTGCGTCTTCAGAAAAAAAGGAGAAGGCAGCTCTGTGTAAAGGACAGCTGGAATGGTACGTAGATTTTGTGTCAAGCACTCACTCATTCTGCCCTCAATGTATTATTTGCAAACCACAGTTAACCTCGTCAGAGTTACTCGTCCCATGAGAACATTTTTAGACTTAGATGATTTACTATTTTCTGCTTTTTGCCAGTTTTCAGGACAGTTTATAGGTTCAAGCAACAAAGTTAACTTGGTTAGGCTTACAAAAAGATGATGGTTTACGTTTCAAAAATACCCATTTATAACATTAACCACATTTTTTGGACACCAAGCTGAAGAAGTTCAAATCAGAGTGCCGAGCCTACAGGAGTTTTGGATGGGGAAGTTAAGATACAATTGCCAAACAGTGTTTCAGTCAAAGGATTAGTACAGCTACATTCAGACAGACAGTATAAAATATAAAAATGTCTTTTGTACATTAAAGCATATAAATGTTCTAGTAGAAACCTGAAATACAAGTATGAACCTTAATAGGAGCATAATATGCCCCCTTAATATAAAATGTTACATTAGTGCAGCTTTACAGGATATAATCTCTATAACCTTTATTGTTATCTTCAGACCCATAAAAGCTTTTAAATGAAAGATCCTCACATTGGTTGAACCATGTTCAACTGGTAACCATGGGTAAAAATTTTGGGAACATCTGCATTATGGTAATGCATTATGTAGGGATGGGGCAAATATAAAGAAACCCCACTATCACTTTTCTTTCCTATTCAAGACATGAAATCCCTGCCACTTAGAGTACACTGTTATTATATATATATATATCTGGCCTGAACAATTGAGATGCTTATTAAAGTGCAATGCACAGCATAGGCTATGTTATTCAGCAGCTGGTGCATTCTGATGGGATGTAAAAAAACAAAAAATGTAATACTGCAGTGATGCTGTTTTTTTTCTATAAAGATGGATGAGTGAGCACCTCATCGCTCCCAGTTAGGATGTGAGGAGACACGACTGTCCAATAAATACAGTCCGAGGGTGTGAATTACATCTGTCCTCATTGTAAGTGTCTCATTAAGCCATGCTCTCTTGATTGAGGGATACATGGTAGCAAATTATAGGGGAGAACTGTTTGATGAAAATGTAGAGCGCAGGACAAAAAGATAAATAATGTTAGCAACTTGAAGGTGAGCACAATCCATCAGTCCCCTGTGGAAATGAATGCAGTTTTTTTTTTCCCTCACAAGAGGAATAAGAAAGTCAAAACCAGACAAATTCCACACTCCCTAGTGACAAAAGCGAAAAAACCTAAATGACAAAATTATATGCAAAATGACATACAGCCCTTAAGTGAGCTTTTCAAAAATCTGTGCACTGATAAGTCAAATACTGTACAGTGCTTGACAGCAAAGAATGTGTTAGCCTGGATGCCACTTAAAATGTCAAAAACTGTTTAGAAAAAATAATCCCAGCGTCTTTGATGAAAGTTGAAATATCTGTCATGCTTCTTTTCACTAAAGTTGCTGATAACTAGCTTCAGTGGGTGATTTCTTACTCAAATAAGCTACGTGTCAAAACTAATGAAAGTTATTCAAGATGCCAGCGTGTCCGACCTCTTTCCAGACAGAAGTGTCACATGGGGACGTTGTAGATTTAAATTTAGATCATGTTGAATAATGGCACACAGACCCTATCCTAGACACAAACATAATTGAAGTGCCGCTCAAGAGCACAAGATGAGTATGTGGTGTTTTTAAATGACGTTCAGCTTTCCCAGAGTTCATTAGTGCATCCATTTTAGGAGAAAGCAAACGACCGGCACAACAAAGGCATCAGCGCTCAAAGACAACAGACTGCACTTAAGCTTGCTCTGTTTCTCAGCGGGAGGCGTAAAGGAAGCTGCGCTCTGTGGGGTCAAACAACAGCATCAGGCATAAAGGGCTGCTCGTTGAAAACGCATTTTGATTTTCGCTCTTGTCATCCAGACTATTCTCCGCTCCCTCCGTGTTTGTTACGTCGTTGGATGTTCCATCAGAAAGTCATTATTCAGAGATATTATCTGACACTGCACAAACACACAACCCAATTAGTGAGGCAGTTCAGGGATCTTTTTTTTTTCTCTTTTTAATTCTCTCTAAAAGGAATGTTAGAGACTACTAGCAAAATAACCTTTTGGAGATCCCGCAGGGAGAATAATGTAGTCAATATCCAATGGCACATTGCTTGTGAATGTGAGATAATGAGTATTTGGGGGTTCTCTTGCGTGTTCATTTACATTGTGTTCATTTGAAAGCCTGTGGTTTAAAGTGAGAAGATTAGCATGCTAGCTATGTAATGGGCAGTTGTCCTGCCCCTATAATTGATCCTCATCTGAAGCCACATGAAAATTACAGTAACGAGCTGAATGATCTGAATGTTAATTTGAATTCCAGCTGGAGAACCTGCTCACCTGACAGCTCCTCTTGGTGTTTAGTCAACAGTGCATGATGTTCAGCGAGTGTAAACGTGCACGTAATTATGTTAAGGTGTGAGGGCCGAAGTGTTTATCTCACCAACGCCACTGTCTTTGCACTGTAGTCTAATAATATCTGCCGGAAGTAACTGCAGAAGAAGCAACTGTTGCAAAGGACTACTAAAACAACATATACGATCTATTTAAAGCAGTGAATGTGAAATGTGCCGTTTTAAACAGGTGGCTCTGCTTGTGAATCCGTGGTTTAGGAAGAAATCATGATTTGGTTTAAAATCAGTACTTGATGAATGGAATCTAAATGAAATTTGACGCACAGTGTACGTCAGTTTGCAACTGATGAACAAGAATGTTGACAGTTGGGAGATTAATGTCCTGTAATGCCCCCTATGTGGTGGGGTTTAAAAACATTGGCCTTCGTTTCCACATTGGACATGACAGTGGTCTCCTGGGTGAGTCATCCCTTACCTCCACGTGGACTTTATTCATCTTTATACTGCGTCACCGACTTCCTCCTTTGCTCCTCTTAGATTTACTATGGCCACTAGAGGCCTAACAACAAATATTAGTATGGGTTCTATAAGCTCCTAGCACAGGTGACCTTTCTAGACTT
>CAFUXE010000331.1:622720-713421 GCA_903364295.1 Serranus cabrilla
AAGTAAATAAAAAAATTATAACCATTTAGAGAAATCTGAACAGAGCCAAAAGGCAAACATATTTGACTCATTTCATGCTTGACTGCCAAGCCCGAGCTTCCACTTTTAAAATAAATGAGAAAAATACATATTTGAAAAACATGATGTAAAGTCTCTAAAATCTGTCAGACACTACTGTAAATCCATTAGCCCTCCCATGAGGGAGACATCCACTGACAGTTTCCTCTTCCTCCTCGCCCTGATAGATGCCACAATTACACATTTAGCGACAAGTCAGATCACATTTGATCAAGCTGCTCTTTGCTGTCAATTTTTTAGGCCCTGTCAGTCATTTGAATAATGTTAAGGGAGTTGGGATGATGTTGTGATAGGATGTACTGCTTACAATATTTCATCGTATAAATCATTTCTAGGATAGAAAAATGTGATTTTTTTCCCCTGTCGTTTTATTATGTATTCTTGTAAGAAGGCTGGTTTGAATGAGGAACATAGTGTAACTTGTCAGTATTTTGTTCACCTTTGGCGCTCATTGTAAACTAACATGGAGTCCGAATATGAAACTTATTTACAATTGAGTTATTATTGCACCTTAACATTGCTCTGCCATTGTGAGATTGCCATTTATGATTTTGACTCCTCTTTTGGTACATTTTTCCTCAACGTATATGATGAGAAAGCACAACGCAACAAAAACATTAAGCATGAGAGCTAATCAGATTATTGTTAATCATTTCCACAACACTAGTTCAATATGCTGCCTCTCCTTCACTCGCCTCTCTCAAAGACACTGGAGTAAAGATCCATCTATCTCTCTCACTCACTCAAACACACACAAAGGCACACCAAATGTCAGCGGTGAACACATTAATTACATTCCTGCAATCAATAGAACACATTAAGTGAAGTTTACCAAAGTCCAATAAAGTATTTTTGACCCTGCCGACCCTCACAGAGATAATTCGCTTTCAGAGAACAAACATCCAAATTACTCCAGTGCTGCCTTTCTCCCTGTCTCCCCCTTTTATTTATTTTTTATTTTTCCAAAGTTCACTGCAGCTCAACAGTTTGACCCGTCCAGCAGGGGTCACTGTGGTCTTTAGAGAAGTCCAGCACGCGTCCAAGCTGCTGCACTCCTGCTCTCACACAACAGACACACACATCCTCAGTGTGTCATTGCAAGATGCGACATATGAAATTACACACAACCCAAAACGCTCATCTATTTTGGCATGTATTGCATATGTAACTTGGAATGAAATAGCTCCATGAATCAGTGAGAGGGACATTGGCAGCTCCAGACATTTTCCTGTAAAAGGCTGAGGTGTGAGGAGGGGGTAGCACGGTCTTTAATGGTGTTGGCTGGAGTAATGCTGCTAGTGATAATGAGTTGGAGTGAGTTGAATAGCATGTGTACGGGGTGGATGCTCAGCCATGTTTCATGCTGAAAGCAGATTTAATAATGAGCTCACATGGACTTGACAGCACTGCCATTGCTCGTTAATAAAAGCACGCCTGAACTTCACAAAAGAGATAATGCATTTATTAGGTAACATGAATGTCTTACAACAACATGGCACTACATTTGGTATTTTCAGAATATCATTTTCACTTATTTGTTCCGTGTTAACCATGTCCACCTCTCTCTATTATCTGGAGAAAATTTAATTCAAGTAATTTTACCTGAAGCTTGCAAGATGAAGAAACCATTTGATGAGACGCACGTTAAGATGAGACACCTGAAATAAACCACATCGTCGCTGTGAGATTCAAAAAGATTGTTCTCTTAATAGTGTCAGATGAATGGCGGCCTGCTACCTTTTCATAGCTGAGGGTGTTACATTATTTGATGCGTATTGATTTGTGGTGCCTGTATTTGCGGGTGTGCACGTGTGTAAACGTGAGTCATATTTTCACCGGCCTGAAAAGGCAGCACATGGGTAGAGAGTGCTTTAGCTGAGGAGCAGAATATTCCAGAGCATGTGTGATGGAGGGTTTAGATTTTGTTTTTTACAGCCAATCTGGTGCCATATGTGTCCTGCAGTACAAGGAGTTCCACAGAGAGACTGATGAGAGATACACAGAATGATTTTTGCTTGTGTCCTCAGACAGCTGTATACTCCACTGATAGAAAAAACACACATGACAGGGACAAAAGGCCTGGAAGCAGTAGCAGCTCTTGTCTATGCACCTAAGTGTTCAGGAACCTGTGCATTTATTCAATGATGAATACATGTGTTTGCTGCACCTAATATAACATAATTTGTCTCTGTACTTCAGCCACACAAATACTGGAACATCCAACAAGATGTAATCTGTGCAATTAGCACCAGCTGCCAGGGTTGTACTGGTGCACATCAGAGGAAAATGGGCTTTGGCTTTTGTTTAGTTTTTTCTCCACTGTAGGTTTGTGTGTCAGTCTGTCGTCCATCTTGGTGATCTGTTAAGGTTTTACCGAACGGGAGATGGACACAACAGAAGTCAACAACTTCTCACCGATGACCCACTGTACAGGAACTTGCCTGAAAGCCCTTTACAGCCTTGTGAGCTGGTGCTATCAGGGAGGCCTGTCAATGAGAGAGAGAAGAGCAGGACACAGTGTCAGAGATGGTGAGGGACAGGAAATGAAGGATGGAGGAAGAGATAGAGAACATCAAACCAAGGAAAATCAATGTGGCCTGTTCTTGTCGTGTTTCTCAGGCATGGGAATGATAAGTTAATTGGCTAACGATCCTCGGACTCGAGCTTGTGCCTAATCCCCTGGTGCACTGCTGACCCCCACTGAGTTAGGCTGTGAGACTTTCAACTTGATGGCTGGAGACTGACTACATGTTCTGTAGCGTGCTGATACAAAACATGGGTTCAAGCAGACTACATATCAGTAATGCAACAATAACAAAAAATGATCTGCCAGAAAGCATGCTTTATCATTCTATATAATTTGTTATCGAATCAAACTTTAATAAGGATAGAAGTTTTGGGCCATATCGCTAAAGCCCCACTGAGCTGTTTTTTATGACATTTCATGTGTTTTTTTAGTGTCACTCCAACACAATATTAAATATGACATAGATTATTTAAGTTGAACCTAAGACAGTAAGAGCATGTAGCGTACTCTAGGTCTGTTCTCAACTGCATAATATTGTGATTTCCCCTGATATATCATTCACAAACATTAACATTAGTTTTCTTAATTAGCTGCACTTTGTAACAACATTCACTGACTTGTCATATGTTGAAGATCCTAATGCCACGTCGTTCTTTATAATATTTCCCTTAGCAAAGTGGCTTCTCTGCTGCAATGTTGACAGAAGCTGACAGAAGTACATACACTAATGCAATATAGAATCACACATATTAGAAATGAAACCCACGCAGAGTCTACCTTTCAAATGTCAAATACACAACATGTAGGTCTTTGCAGTTCTGTTGCCAGCTGAAATGCAAGTCTGTTGCACTGAATTCTAACAGTGACAAGTTTGCTATCTGTCCATAGAAACTTCTCTCACCACTCCTGGAGAATAATCTTCTCTACTGTCCATTTGTATGCTCAGTATGCTTCAAACAAGCATTGTTTTGCCAAAACATGATGAAAGAACAGGGCGATATGACGATCAGAATTATAAAAAAAATGTCTATAATGTACATTTTTCTTTTTTCTTGATCCCTGCATATGAAGCATAGAGTGTTCACTGTTTTGGTAAAATGGAGAGAACACAACATGTGAAAACTGTCCAGACTCAGCCACAACAAAACAAGAAGAGCTGCGTCCTGAATGACGGGCTGCTTCTGTCGTCAAGTTATGGTTACAAAAGTCAGACATGAACTAGGAAACTTGAAATGTGCGCCACATGCTGGTTCCAGTTGGTATTTTTGGAGTGCAGGCTATAAACATACATTGATTAAAAAGATCAATAAAATAATCTGCAGAGAAGCCGTGCACACCAGCAGATAACACTAACAATAATTAAATCTATAGTGCCGTAGTTTCGATTACTATGAATGTTTGATGCAATCACACAACATGCCCATTCCCTGTATATTACAATGACACTGAATGGAAAAAGACCAAAAAAACTTGAGCACTTGTGGAATTACTTTGGTAATAACTGATGTATAAAGACTGTTCATTTCATTAATTACCACACAGCAGGCTCGTTATGTTACGTAACCTATATCGTGATGAAAGATTCTGGCCATATCACCTAGCTCTACAACACATATCTGTCCAATTCTTTGTCTCTCTGATTGCTGCAGGTTCTCTAACTTTTCAATTTGTCCAACAGCTGTGGATCCTGTGACACATTAGCCTCGGTGGACAAATGTTTTACAGATTTCTCAGACAGCAATCAATCAAGAGATGAACCCAAGATACCCTATTCTAGTACATTCTAAAAATACCCAGAGAGAATTGTGAATATGTTTCTTTCACCTGACACATTTGATTGATCTTTAAATAAAATAAAGTCACTAAGTGCCCAGCCCACGATGACTTGAAAGACAACAAAAATACTGTTAGATTCTTTTTTTTTTTTTACATTCTAGCTGAAACTCAGCTTGGATAAATATTCTAGTAATACTCTAGTACCAGAGTAATCATATCTGTGTATTCTCAGTTCTGCAGCAGAAAATATTCAGATGCTTTAATATTTATGTAAAATGTGCCATCCAAACATGTAGCTGCACTAATGATATTGGTGTAAATTGCACCATTTCCAATCATCCCCCATTTACATTAGGACTCTAAAGACGGAGAGGTCTACTGACACCTCCTATAAGCCTCAGGAACGGATCAGATGCTGTGAAGAGGTTGTATGAAGTGCAAGAGTGCAGAATATTTCCCAGCTTACAGCCTGAGAGATACTGTTGGTTCCAAAGTCATATTTACTATGGGATTTCAACCATCATGCCATGCAATCCTAAGGAAACATACCCTTCATTCACATTTAATTTGAAAGCTGTGTAGATTTCATGGGGCTTGGTATCAGGGGAAGCAGGGTGAGGATGTGAGAGGGAGAGGGAGAAAAAGGAGGAATAAACAGAGTTGCTGCTGGGAGGCTGCTGCTTTTATGCAAGTAAAGCTCTCCTTTCAAAAGGTGGGTGAGGGGGTCACGAAATGAGGCGGTGGAGGTGGGAGCGTTCTTCGATAGATGCTTCCTCGACCTTGCACGGGTTATGAAACCAAATGCTCCACAGCCCACCACACAGACACACACACACACACACACAGACAGACAGCACCCTGCCATTCGTTTGTAGACTTTCTCTTTCATTGACACTTGGATTATACGGTATTTGCAAATATTTTGTTGATTTAGAGTATTCTGCTTCCAGATGGTAGATTTTTTCTCACATATGGAAGTAAAAAGAGTTCCAGAATAAAAATTAGGTTTATTTGAAAGGTGAACCAGATCAGCTCAGTTTGGGTCAATACAGGCATACAACACAATGCTCGTTAGATTAGTGTGTTTTATGTGTTTACAACAACACAATATTAAACCAGAAGTCTTCTTAGTGTTATATGTCCGCATTAAATATTTATTTATCCAAAACACAGAGTTACAGTGGAGACTCATTTGATTAGTTACATTATTGTTGATATTGTGTGTATAACTAATATTCCAATCATATTATTAGTAAAATATCCTGTATTACATAGTTGAGTGAAGTTGTTTTTTAATAAAAAATGTAAATTTATAATCATCTTCCAGACCAGCGTTGTAAATCAGCTGCTTTAGTGATCGTTTGTTGCAAATAATATTAATTACCTGCATCATTGTACTGATAAGCATCAGTGCTCATTTTCACCATATTAACATCAAGCTAATGTGCTGCTGCAACACACAGTAGTTTGGGTTAATAAGCCAACAGCGATACAAGATCTGCCTCCAGTGAGACTCCATCCATTTAAACCAGTCATTCATAATTACTACGACTGCTTGAGAGTGGCGGATGACATTCTAAAACTTAAATATGGGTCATTTTTGAGGGGAGACCAGTCTCGTTTTGGGACAGTTGGAGAACCTTGTTGATGTGACACAAACACAGTCAGTGAAATTGCACTTTTTCTTTGCCATGAGTGGCGGAGCAGGTGTAACTTTGGATATGCAGACAGGTTGAGGGCATTTCTACATCCATTTATGGCTAACTATGGTAATGCATCACTGCTATTTACACTAAGTAATTCAGGAGTGTGCCCTGATCGACACCGTTTGAATTCTTCTCACGCAACATTTCCATATGTATTGTACACACATTAAGACACATATGCACAATGGTAGACACATAAGCATGAACATAAGATTTATTCACAGAAAGAAGCGAGACAAGGGCAGATTGTCAATGTGCACAAACTTAAAATGGTATCTGTTTCTTCAGTGCTTCCCATTTAAATAGGTGAGCATGGAATAAGGAAGATTAGCTACCAGGCTTGTTCTCCCTATCAACCCAGACCAGGATCCTGTTGACGTGGAGACGCACTCCCACACGGCATTAGCCAATCACTACACTTGAGGGCGCATCTAAGCATGAATTTTTATCAGGTCTCTAACATAAGTCCTTTGAATTGAATAGCATTTGTCATATCACCTTACTAGTGATTTATCCTCACGGGCTCCTGCAGTGTTCTCCAAATATAGTGAAATGGAACGACAAACAAAACGCATTTAAAATCAAATTAACCCTTAAAAGCCGATGAGACTTTAAATCTGTCGGTCCGAACTCGCCAGGCTCCTCCAAGTCTCTTTAGAGCTCAGACTTATTTATTTGGCTGCTTATTTTTAGCAGGATATAAAGCACAGATGAGGGATGGGGCATGCAATTCTCCCCAGCACCGCTAGCAGCATAATAGCTCAACATGATGGATTTATCTGTGAAAAGCTGTGTATCTAGGTACTGTATGTGCTCACCGACTACAGAGAGCATGTGCGCTGTACAGTTTGTGATTGTAAGCGAGTGTCAGTGTGTACTCTGCAAAAAAGAAAACGCTATCGTTTTTTTCCCGCCTCTGGAGGCAGGTATCACATTCCTTTTGTGCTCACGAGCAAACAGGAGCCTAAAGACCTTACTCTCTCTCACTTAAGCAGACGAGTCTGCCATCGTGTGAACGAAAAAAGAGCGGTAATGTAAATAGCAGTAACCTTTGTGCTTTAAATGGGCCCATAAATTTAAAGCAAAGCTATGTTGGTATCACTTTACTTTCAGTCCCCCTATTTAATATTTATAAACCATGTACAAAAATATAATAGAAGGTTTATAACACACTATAATGTAGTTCCAGGCAAAAAAATGTCCACTCTGGAGATGGTGTATATGCCCTACAATTCCAATATTAATTTCAAAATAGGTGTTTTTTTTTTAAACTAGAGCCTTTAAATACTTTGAAAAGGGAAAAAAAAACCTATAAAGCAAATTTATAAACTGAAGAAAAAAATAATATTTTAATTTTACTAATATTTACTTTCACTTTTACTTATATTATTGGAGATAAATCAAACCTTGAAAACCTTAAAACTACTCTTTCAAACCTTATAAACCTCAAGATTTCAAAAACAGTATGTTTTCATTGTACAATGCTTAAACCACACATTTTTAGTGTTTTGGTTATTCTTATTCTACCACATAGCTCAATACCACAGCCACTTTACTTCATTCTACAATTAATTTTGAATATAACATTAATTATTGGACTGTAAATTGAGCAGGGGTCGAATACTGCCCTCCTGTAACCCCCTGCAAATTATGCACTTTGTTTTAGAATCCTTTATCTAATGTTGTGTAGTATTTATAAAGGCTAAATAGTGCTATATAAAGTGACGTGTTGCTGCTACATTAGCTAATAGCTTGGAGCAACTGCCTGTCCTTTTTTAACCTCTTGTGTGTGACATCTGTGCAGCAGTTGCTCATGATGCTGAAGTACGTAGGTGTGAATCCATATGAAATTCATATTATCCTGTCAGCCGTATGACACACTTATTGACACAGCATGGTAAGTGAAAACATGATGTTAACAGATCCGTGTGTTGTTAGACATTGCTGTGTGTGTGCACATCAGATTGCATGTAATTGATTTCCTATGTGAGGAATAAATCAATGTGGATCATTCTTATGACTGCACATCTGTGCTGTTGTGATGCTACAAAACATATTTGGCATGTCTGTCTTCAAGTGCGTGTGAGGTATGTTGCCATGCACCTTAATGGACACGTGCAGCAGAGGATGCAGCGCAAGAACAATGGCACGAGGTGTGTTAATCATGGACTTTATCCACTTGCACAGTATACATTTACCCAGGGGACCAGTGTCTCTTACCGCCTCCCACTCTATAATAACCACAGTCTGCCTCAGATAACGCACAGCATCTGTGAAACAGCAGGGTGACTGAGCACACAACACAGACTACCATTACAAACGGACCACTGCACAGTGGGCCCTATCTTTTACACCTGGGTGACCAGATAAGACTGAGAATACGAGGGTGGGGGGTGATTAACCCATCAACCAGTGGAAATACTAGGCAGGGTTCAGTGAATCACTGGTGGTAAGGGAATGATACAGAACAGAGAGTAGATCCACACTGTGGAGGCAGAGGGTAAATTAAGAAGAAACATTAAGGGTGAATGGTTTTTTAATCTGTATATGTTTCTGATTCTTTATTTTTTTTATTTTTGTGGCTATAATTGTTCCTGGCTGTTAACTCCTATGTTATTCAAGGGTCAATAAGCCCATGCAGGATGTGAGCGAGAGAAAGAGTCAAAAAGATGAGCGGAGAGAGATGCAACGCACAGTAAATCCTCTACCCTCTTTATCCTCTTACAAAATCCTGGTTTGCACTTCTGCTTGAAGCTTTATTCTGCAGCTCGCCTCCATGTTTGTGGAAAACAACTGCTTCCATTCAGTGTTGACTAAGAAATACATTCAATGTCAATGACGCTTCACAATGGAGAGCTGACGTTTTAAAGGTGGAACAGAAACACAACTGTATACTGAGGAAAGGTACAATAAAAAGTCCAGTTAGAGACATTATTTCAGGTAGTTTTAGTGACTGTGAATGCTTATTGGCGCTCAGTTTGTAGAGCGGTCGCCCACTGATCAGAAGGTCGTGGTTCGATCCCTGACCATGGCAGCCTACATGTCAGAGTATCCTTGGGCAAGATACTGAACCTCAAATTGCCCCTGATGCTACATTTATCAGTGTGTGAATGAATTCCTGATGGTGGCAGCTGGCACCGTTTACGGTACCCCCGCCACCAGTATGAATGTGTGAATGAGCGCCGTCTGTAGTGTAATGCTTTGATTGGTCGCAAAGACTAGAAAAGTGCTATAAAGTGCAGTCCATTTACCATTTATTAGTCTGGTTAGATGTTTTTTTCATTTCCAAGACTTATTATCATCAATCCCCAAGACTGAAAGGCCTACAACCAATATGAGCAAAGAAATTTGACCCTGACCAAAGAAACCATGTTGTGACTATCAGTCTTCCTATGTTTATTTGATGCATCTATCCACCCCGATCTCTTAATGATGCTCTTTGTCACTCTTTATACTACATCACCTGAATTTCTCCTCATGATTGGTGT
This sequence comes from Serranus cabrilla, assembly GCA_903364295.1. NCBI lineage: Eukaryota > Metazoa > Chordata > Actinopteri > Perciformes > Serranidae > Serranus > Serranus cabrilla. The sequence continues at coordinate 632,296 of CAFUXE010000331.1, forward strand.
GGCCGCGAGAGGTCACTGCCTTGAAGGTCATAATAAGCTGCTTGCACAGATGACCCATATATGGCCATTTTTTGGTGAGGGTGGTCTGGAATAGTACATAGTAAAAAACATGGGAGAAAACAAAGTAATAAAAACAATCTAGTGTATTCCTCATGCATACATTTGGATGTTATTTGAAAAATGCTTTTACTAAGCATATTTAATCCCATCTGAATATTTACCCATTTATAATACCTGCACTTGTGCTTAATTTATTTTTATCCATGCAAAATCTCTTTGTTCATCACTGCACTCTCCCCTCCTCCTCTGCCCAGCAAATTAGACTTCTTTTCCGTCAATTACATCCTGCCTCCAGAACGTTGGCATGTTACTTTTACGAGCTCGTTAGGTGGACAATATTGTACTTAGTGTCATCTCATTATGGGGGAATTTAGAACTGTAAACACATTGTTTGTGCATGTAATCAGAGTCAATAGCGAGCACAAGATGATGAGCAGATTTTCTGGATAAATGAGCAGACAGGAGAATTGGTCAGTAATAAATCCTTTTATGGTCATGTGGAAAGTAGGAGGAGGAGGCGAGGGCCAAAACAGGGAGGGAGATGGGAAAACAGAGCAAACACAGCACACGGGAGGGAATTAGATTCTGTCAGACACTGGAAGACACTCTAAGACAGGTGCAGAGTTAGACCGCTAAATGCATTTAAACGACTATAGAGAGTATTCACATTTTATCTGACTGTATGTGCAAGTGCTCCAAGGGGAGGGTGGCTATTTGCCTCATGCAGTGGCATAGTACATTTCTGAAGAAGTACAAAATTACACCTGGTTCTCATGTTAGAATATGTCCGGATCCGCTGCACTGATTTTCTTATTGACAATGGATATCATCAAGGTTATTATTTTATTTTGTTGATATATTAGATTAAAAGGTTTTTACAGAAGGAAATTAGGATCAATTTTCGTCATGTTTTTATGAACAAAATGTTCTATAAATCAGGTCATGAATGACATAGAGACAAACTTTTCTGCAAAAGCCTTCAGAATACAATTGGGAATAAAACTTTTGGTGAAAAAAAAAGTTTGGTGAAAGTGTAGCTAAAGTTGAGCTTTATGGCTCAGAGCAGGAGAAAAAAATTATTTTGAGAGAGAACGATTCCGTTGTGACGCTGCTATGTTGATACAGAACCCCTCGGACCAATGAAATTGGGGCGGGCTATACACGGTGATGGACAGATGAGCAAGGTTATCAACCACGTCACTAAAGAGCGCTTGGGTTGAATTCATTTACAACAAACATGGCTTCCGTGTTGGAAACTACTCCGTGTATCCTTAAATAATTTTTACAACAAGGGCAAAAATCGTTTATACTCATCTTCTTCTACACGCCCCATAATCACAGCCCAATGGATCCGTTTCAGACTCACATTCTGACCAGAATCGTGAGTATGACGTCGTCAGGCTAAGAAATAACTATTTGAGAAGAAAATATTGAATCCATTTAATCATAGTAACAATATAGAACATCTAAAACACATAATTTTGTGCCAATTGTTCAAATGATGATGAGGTTAATCCTACATTTGCGGTACAACACGCTGCTATGAAAATGCTAACTTTTACCTCCACCTAAATGTATTTTTTATGTTTTCTTTCCACTATTCTGAAAGAAGACATGGGAGGAAAATTGCCCAAAACCCCAAAATTGACCAGTGCATGAAAAAATGATGCTTTTGCCTGTAGTATTTCGCCTTAAGCCCAGTTTTATTCCCTATCAAACTTTAGCAGCGTACTCACTTTGAGTTCAGGGTCCATGCACAATTTAAAGCTAAACTCCATCTGCAGTCCCAAGGAGGAGCAAGTGAAACACTGACAGTTAGTACATAATTCAGAATAAAAACTACAAATACACCGTTTGAACAAAACAATCCAAATCTATTTAGTGCCACACTCGTAAGAGGTGATCCAGAGTTTTAGGTTTTATATGAAAGCCGTTACCAAGGACTCTTAATCACTGGAAGGTATAGAAATAGATTTTCTAACTACTCTAATAGAAAAATCTTGGAAGGAGCTGACTCTCTTAACTGTTCTTACAGAAGCTTTGGTTTCAATAAAATAAATGGGATGAAAATAATCAGTTAGCCACGGACAGTTTTATATATCAGCCATGCATTAGAAATTAGATTTGAAGTATAATAGATTATACATGCTCACTGACATCTTCTGTGCATTGTTCTCCTGGTTGCTTGACTGAGAGTGGTGTTCTGTTTTAGAGGTGAGTCAGCCCTCAAATTGTGTCAGTTGTCAATCAACACTGGAGATATGAGTTTCCATGGTAACGTTGGTCAGGCCAGTGATTGCTCCCGACGTCTTTTGAAACGTCGATGGCAGATGTTCTGGGTTGGAAATGGAGCTTACTGGCATTTCTTTATCTTGTCCTAATGTGGTGGTTGTTGTTTTTCATTAGAGGAAAATAATCAGGTCAACAAAGAAGAACAAAGAAAAGATGAATGTGAGATTACATTGAGTTGCATTAAATAATAATTATCATGAATACCTTAAAATATCGAGCTTAGTTCACACTACCAGGATTTTCAAGAGCAGCTGTGGGCCCTTGCTCTGCCAAAAGGGCAGACTCATTTTCAGCAAAGCCCCTGAGAAATAAATATCTGTCAATCGAAACACATCAGCGCTACCTGTTTGGGTCTTATTACGGCTCCCCTGCCAGATTCAAGTTTTGCATGCCCCTCGTGTCTCGTCAGTGATTTAGAATGACCTCATTTACTTGTTCTGCTTCTTCTTCTTCTTTAATAAGACATAATGCGAAAGAGGGATGGTGCAGATTGTGTGAGTGAAGTATGTACAGTAAGGGAGTTGTAGTGAACTACTGAAGGAGATAGAGTCTAAGAGGAAGCGAGTCAGGTGTTTCCAATACATGTACCTCTTTGTAAATTAGAAAAATAATGCTGTTTTTTTTCAAGGTTCACACACTTGGCTTTTCTTTCTCTCTCCGGCCCTCTCTTCCTCACTCTCACTGTCGCTCTCTCTCTATATATTCCTGCTGACAAAGAGAGAACTAAAAAGTGCCAACCCTGTTCTCTCTAAGCTTGAACTCTGTGTGCAGGCGGAATATAGAGTTTAGCTTTTATTTTCTGTGTGACTTTTTGTTCAATGAGATTTGGAGAAGGTGACTTTTATCCCTTAGGGAAGAAAAAAAAAAGGATGCTCTTATGCACTCACACAGAGTGCAGCAATTGGTTGACTGAGAAAAATAAAAAGGGGGGTGGGGGGATAAAATGAAAACCTATTGCATAGGGACCCATTTGCTTAGTAACTGCTATCTTTGTATTTGACTCCTGGACTGCTTACTGGGACGAAAGCAGGCACAGGATATAATGAAATACAAAGATGTATTATGGGATATAAGTAATGGAGCCATGCACCGAGATATTTCAAGGCTTACTCTCTGTGTTTAATTTCCTCTTCAGAGAATGAAATGACCCACAGTATTAACCTTCAAGGGGAGAGGGAAGATGCTTTTTCTTAAACACTAAAAAGGGAGAATAATCATCACTAGATTGCGCAGTCACCGGGGACGGAGCTTCGCATTGAACTCGGGGTTACTCCTCCTCACGATAATGTCCAGAGACACCAATGTGAGTTCTTTACATCAAGGTGCAAGCCTCGTGCTAAATTCTCTCCTTTGGCCGAGCTGATCAAAACCCGCACGTCCAGCATGTCTGACAGAAACACTGCATCCATTTCTAATGAGTCCAGTGGGGACACCTTCCTGAGAGGTTGCCTCGGAGTCTGCCCTCAGGGTCATGGCGAGATGGGGCACGGGGATGCTTTAAAATTGTGATTAGCCCCTCGGGTCAAAGAGGGGTTGATCTGTAGTGCACCTTGAGGTCCGGCTCAATATACTTCTCCCAAGTGAGTGTCCTGCTCTCCTTCATTTCCCCTTTTTCACGTCCACACAAGTACAACGCTCTAATTTCATTCTTCATCTTGCAGCACAGCTCTTCCTGTACTTGTGTGCTTGAGAGGAATTTGGCAAACAGAAGTCATCAGTGTTTCACATCTGCTATTTCTGCGTGTGGTTCTGAAAGTTGATAATAAAATATAATTAACTATGCGGATATTTTTGAATGAATTATGGTGCACTTGTAGTTTACTTTTCCCTATTTAATCCGTATATCAATGCTTTTTCTTCAGCACCACTTAAAATGAGGCTCTAACTAGATCACTGCAGTTGCAATTCTGGTAAAGTCTTTTATTATCATCGGTTATCTACTGACAAATCTGTGTTTCTCCCACATGTTATACCAGAGCCATGTGTCATGAACAATCTGTGTCTCGTTTCAAGGAAAACTGATTTTCAGCCAGTTCCAGCCTGACCTACTTTCAGATTTCAGACATTTAAGGATAACAGATGAATTAATTAATTTTACGTCACTTGGTTAAACTTAAGGAAGCAAAACTACTTGGTTATGTTTTGTAAAAGATCATGGTTTGGGTTAAAATAATTACATCTTTTATGCAGCAAAACTTTGTGGCTATATTTATATTTATTTAACCATAGTGGTTGAAAGTCCTGTATCTGTTTGGGCATTCAGATTAAAACATTTTTGGGATACTTATTAGAAAGTAATTTTAAAGGCCTCAGTTTGCATGTGCTAATGTGGAGAGTTAATAAATTAATATTAATAAACATGTGGTTCCTGGGTAAATATAACACCATTGTATTCCAGCAACTTGACACAATGAAACATGTCCTGTACCCCCAGTGTGCAGGCTTATAGAAAACATGGTGCTTTTATCTTAGGCCTGAGGTATGTTAAAGGCAGTCTGACTGTCAGAGATGGTGGGATTTAATTAGCTTAATTAATTGCTTATCTTCCAAAGTTGCAGACATTTGAGTATGTCATATGTTATGTGCGTGTAATACAAATTGTAACAGCCTCTGTGTATTTTCAGTGCACTCCACAGCCGGTATACACCGGAATAATAAGTACACTGACCAGAAACACTTTCAATATGGTGAGTGAGTGAATGGAATGCATGTATTGTATTAAGACAAAAATTATCAGAGGGTATCCTTGTATCTGCAGGTTAGTTTAGCAACAGCACCAAACCATGCTTTTGGTTCCCAAGTTTCTACTTCGCAAATGTGTAAGCTGTCTCTTGATATTAATTTAGTCATAGTTTAAGATACAGTTACAATTCTTTAAGTAGTTTAAAGTTTTTTTTTCATGCCTCCAAACTTCCCAGTTCACTTGAATTCATCTATGGAAGCAAAATGGTGCCAGTAAATGTAACCCACTTGAAGTCATTGGTCTGTTGTCCTGGTGCAGAACAAGTGAAACTATTTCAGCTGCACTGAAGAGTGCATGAGCTGAAGAGTGCCCCCCTTTCTTCCTTGTATCTGCTGTGAGGAGGCTGCTCAGCTCGCTGCACTAACAACAACAGTCACATTAAATTACAAAGCAGCACGCTCCATGTTAACAGATGCCTCTGATAGGTTCTTGTCAAGATTATCCATGCTGCTCTGAGGCTGACGTTTTTTTGGAGGAGGGTGAGGAGTGAAGTTAACAAATGACAAAACAGGCAGAGCCAATCATGGTTCGGGCCCCCTGATACGGCACTGCACAGACACGTCCTCCAGCTAGAGCCCTATGATGCATCTCCCTGGCTGTTTTCTGTTAACTCGGCTCTTTCAAGGCCATCCATTCTACGGAGCTGCCTGATGTCGCAGCAAAGTCTTCCAAGTCAGCCCCCTTCCCCCACCTACTACCTTTACAATCCGTCTACTGCAGGTACAGTTTTTTTTTCTCCTTTCTGTAAAGCAGAGAGGGGGAATAGCTGTCTGCTTTACAAAGCAAAAACTCCACCTTTCACTTGGCCCTGCCGTATCACCCGAGACGTCTTCGAGGAAAGAGAGATGAGCCATCCCATTGTCCTCTGCTCACGATTTTGTCCTGATTGCATGTGAGAAGACTCCCCGCACATGGTTGAGCACATCTCAAATGCTGACCGGCCACTTTCCCTTCCACAGTGATTCCTTTTTTATTGCTCATTCACCAACCTCCGGCAATGAAGATTGCACTACGGCAAGATGGTGTGTATCCTAGCCTATTCAATGGCTGTCAGGCCACTTTATCATTCTGATGGTTTGGTCAAGAGTAGACTGGTGGACTCTCTCTCTAAATGGTTTCTTTCTGACCAGCAAGCCAGACTCCCAGTTAGAGATAAAAAGACAGAGGTTTCATTGACACAGCTACTGTATTTTCTGAGAAGAAAACCATTCAGTGAAGACGGTATGAGGTAAGGATGTTTTGCCCGTATCAACATCATCCATCATCGACTTGTTTTTTTCTTTTTTTTCCCCGCAATGTTCAGCTGGAGTCTCAGCACTCAGCAGCTGTTGCATCCGGGCGAAGAACCTCAGTGTCTAGATCTTTTTATTTCCATTCAGTCACTCATGATAGACACACAGAGATTAAAAGTGGTCACCACAGGCTGCTGGAACTCCCTCTTGACTCAAACATAGTGTTTTAACTAAGAGAAACACATAATACATCAAGAGACAATGCCCCTGCAGACCCCAGATTACTACACTGGATAGCTCATCCATAACCTTTTATTTCTTTTATGCCTCACTCAGGTCACTGTGCCATAATCTCACAAGCACTAAAAGGAAGTAAACAGCTCTCTTGAGATGCAGAGGAAGCACTTAAATATAGCTTAAATCCCTTTATTTTCTTCTATGTATTTTCCTTCCCGTTTTATTTTTTAAACCACCTATCTGCAGAATGCTTTCAATGTATATTTTTCTGCTTTAAAACCATGACTGTAAAATCGGTTCATAGTATGTGTTTCCTGCTGTGTGTGTTTATTTTTCTTCTTCTGAAGTAGAGAACAAACACCTTAACAACACAGGACTACATCACTTCACAGTAGTGTACATGGGAATCAATAAACAGGGATCACCAGAGGCTCGTGGTCCTGTGACATCGATCTCGCTGTGCAGAGTCAGCTGGTGATGTATTTAAAGTTACTATTACTGGAAATAAAATCAGTCACGGGTACATTGTCAGGTAGAAAGGATAAATTCTACTACCTATGTTGTCAGCACCTACAAAAACATTTCAATACAAACCTCAACGTCAGAAAAAATTATTTTTTCTATTGTACTGAATGTAAAAAAATTGTAACAATGGGGTAAACACAAAGTGACATACAAACAGTTCTTGATAATACACTCACTGGCCTCTTTTTAAGGTCGCAAGGTGTACCTAATAAAGTGGCGGTGTGGTCTTCTGTTGCTGTAGCTCATCTGCTTCAAGGTTGGATGTGTTGGAGGAAGGGACAGTGGTCTAATAAAAGTCATATGTTCGTTTGCAGATTTAGAAACATTAGATTAGAAACATTTCAAATGTAACACCTTTTATCCCAGCAAGATGACAAAATGATACATGTCAAGCATTCCTAGTGTGCAGGCTTGTATAGAAGAGTGGGTGCAGATGTTATACCATACATTAATGGTGTATGTTGCTCTTAAGTCAGACCTGATGCATGTTAAAGGCAGTCTGACAGACAGAGACAGTGGTATTTAATTAGACAGTTAATCACCTGCTGGGTTTGAACTTCCGCAGGTCATCTGGATCATGTCTACACGCCTAAATGCATTGAATTCCTGCCATGTGATTGGCTGATTAGATAGTTGCATTAACAATCTAATAAAGTTGCCAGTGTGTGTAGGCGACACCTATAACAAAATACACAATGGACATTTTTTCAGTACCTCTTTGTAATAAACAACATATAATAATAAACACGTCACACAAATCTATTTTTGTTCCAATTAACAGCTTGATGTTGACCGTATAGATCCCTGTATTCCTTCTGTTGGAGGGGAAAATGTCACGACATGTTTACGACACTAAAATAAAACATTACTTAGGGATAAGTAAAGTGTCGCCTAAGTCACCATAAGTTTAGATTTCTTTTTATCACAACATTATGAACAGATGGTAAATTGATCGTTATGAAATTTTGCTATTGCTTTGACCTACACAAAGGAGCCTTTTACTGACTGTGCGGCAGGTCGTATTAAATTACCTTTTTCATTACAGAGTGCTTCATTTGCATTCTTGAAAGATAATAAAAAGCTGCACAATTTTTAAGCAATACTGGCAGAATAATGAGGTTCAAATAATGTGAACATGAGCCTTTTTGTGTACAAACATGATCCATCTCGGTGTGCGCGAGGCTCTTATTGCAGCGGTGCCTCAGCGGTTTGCAAATCAGCTTCGAACATTCTTGAAAATGTAATATTTCAATTGTATTCCCTGAATGAAAGCATCAGTGAGAAAATTTTGAGTTACTTATAAGATCAAAGAGCAGTAGGAAAACAAGATGCTGGGGGGAGGTGTGTGTGTGTGTATGTGTGTGTGGGGCAAAGTCTTCGGGGGGCGAACACAGTGTAATTTAAATGTTTTGGCAGAAAGAATGATATCTCACAAATTCAAGTGAAGATCACAGGCTTGTATTTTAATTTTTTACAAGTTCAAGGAAGTTTCTAAGTTCGTTTGATGTTCTGATTTGTTTTACTGTCATCGAGAGTAGAACTTTGCTCGCTGTTTCATGCTCGAGGGACTTAAGCCCCAAAATCGAGTAGTTTATCATCTGCACCCTTCAACTGACAGTAGAATAGTAAAGAACAATACACCAGAAAGTGTTGATAAAAGCTTACTAAAAGTTTGTTTTTTGTGACCCCGTACATCTGGCTGTTTACATATTCAGACACCTATATCATTTACACGCCATGTCCCACGATATCAGATTACAACAGGAAATAATAAATTACAGAGGGAGGATGCTTTCAAAAGGCTGTTTCATTGTTACTTTTAAGCGGATCCTCCCCACAATGAATTGCAGAAAACAGTAGATGTTACAGAATGAATTATGCCAGTCATTATGCAGAGAGCAATTTCTCTGGTGCATTCATCAATGCTGTTGAAAGGAAAGAAAAAAATCACAATGCTATAACAAAGCAATGCAGACAATACATACAGTCCTGGTTTCTGTAAAAGGCGCAAATCATTACGCTGTGCAAAAAGCAGCAGGTGCAGCTGTTTCCATTCGTGCAGCTGACTCATTGAGACTTTCATGCAAATGAAGTCAGCACTGTCTTTTCATCTCGTCTACCAGATGGGAGGATCAGGTTGAAAGGAAAATAAACTTTTGCAGGTGTATTAAAAACTAGGCATGCTTAATAAAATGCATAATGTGACAATAAATCAAAAGCTTTCTCTGTGTACCTGTTTTATATTTTCAAATATCATAAGTTACAAGGATCCTTTGTTTTTATTATCCAAATATAGCAACAGTTTTATACTTGGTGGATTTATGACCTGTAGTGACAATGGAGAAAAATGTATATATAAATGGATGTGGAGCGCATACAACTCCTAACACAGTTTGTTTGCTTTAGGGCTGCAACAAAGAATTCATTTTGTTATTGATTAATCTGCTGCATATTTTTTTTGATGAATTAAGAATCACTACGGCTGCCACAAAAACCACAAAGGTGACAAATACAAATTTCGGGAAAAAAAGAAAACACGGCGTGTATGGCAGTGTGCTATTTATTAATACATTAAATAAAAAAGAGAAAACAAAGCATTTTGCATGTTGCTTCATCATTTTGCTCTGTGCATGGGTGTGTCCATCAGGCTCACACTCCACAATACAAATACACCAAAAAGACAACAATAGTCAAGAAACATTAATTACCACACGAGATTAGATTAGATACAAATGTGACATTTTCTTTTCCACAAGACGATGAGTGAACAAATAATGTAAAAGTGCAAGAGAGGTAGAGACAGGATGTACTGCTTTTTAGTAGTTTGCATATATGTTAAGGGCATTGTAACTTTATTAACTTCCATTTGTGTTCACATTTTCTGTATAATGGTTTCAGGGATGTGTGATCATTTAGCCAGGGAAGGGTGATTGTCTTTTTTTATACGATACAAAATCATATAAAAGACCAAATCACACCTAAAACAGTTCTTATAAACCCCTGAAGATGTCAATATTTAGATCTGGGAAGGTAGCTTCCAGTATGGCAGTGGAGTCTGTACCTCAGACACAGAGAGTCAGAACTATTGGAGACGATCAGTTCATTAATATGAACGAGTAGTTACAGAGTGCCTTGCAGTCGGAGGGCCAATTTGTTTCAGTGTTGTATTTAGATTTGAGAGCAGATGGGCAGGTCACTGTCACAGGTGACTGGGATTGCAGAAACAACTGGGCACTGGGCAGTACTAAGAGGTGGGGCTGGCAGAATGGAGCTGTCCACATTAAAGTGTGTTCTTGGGAATTGGTTAACCCACTATAAATAGCAACCTCGGAATTGGGAGAATTTATAGGGTCGCTAGATGGTCCTGAATTCACATGAACAATAGAAACCAGTCAGACTGGTGCTAGGATCCCGGGGACGTCAGTAGTGGTGGGACTGATGAGGACAAAAAGACGTCTGGGAAATGTTTTGGCTGCCTGATAGAACAACATCTGGGTGGGCGACACAGTATGAAATGTTTGTGGAAAGTAGTTTTGCCCCGAACCAATTTGGATGTATGCCATCCTTTCTAAATAGCTGCCTGCCTTCCCAGAAGAGGTTGAAATTGTCAATGTAGGAAACTCTATGGGCAATGCAGGCTGATGACAGCCAGATGTGCAGTGCCAGAAGCCTGCTGTGAACCACCCCGTCCCACCACCACAGGAGGGAATCTGGCCAGATATGAAGATGACTTATGTGCGAGAGCGCTGAACAGGTGCACAAAGTCACTTTCCAGTAGTTTAGAATACTCTTTATGGTTATCATTTGTGCCGCCTCTGTATTATCAGGACCTCAGGGGCTGCATGAGCTATATTGTGGAAAATGGCATGTGTCAAACAACAAATTACTGTTGAACTTGTTCTGACATTTCTGTCGATCGACTCATCTATAACCTGGGTTATGAGCTGATGTAGGCGTTGACATGGGTAACTCTGGAGTTGAATGACATGGGGACCAGACTCTGCTGGCCTGGGCGCTCCAGGCGGTCTTGTAGGTGTCTACACTGGACTCGCTAAGGGAGTTCAGAGGGTTAGTCTGTGGTGGCGGATGCAAGACTCCTGAAGCAAGATCCAGATATGCGATAATCAGATGCAGAATAAATTCACATTGAAACATCCAGGTACATGAAGTTTAAAAAAAGCCTTAAGGATGAAGAGAAGGGTGGTTGCTATCAAGCGACAAGGAGGTCAGTTGTCATTTTACACAGTATGTAAATCAGAGTGATGCATCTCACTCCCACCTGTAACCTCTGAACCATCCCTCATCATGTCTGTATGTGCAGCAGGGGACTGTGGTACACAAACTGTACTTTGTGGCATCGCTTACAGCAGGCCTGTGTACTGCATCCAATCAGGGCATCTCTCTCTGTGCAAGCTCCATCTGTCAGCGAGGCCTGCCACTGTGTGTGTGACCCAGGCCATGTGGGTGAGCTTTGGTGAGACTGTTTTGAGTTCTCAGGCCCAAAGCCTTGGAGATAGGAGGAGTTGAAGACCTTGGCACAAGAAAGTTGATAGCTGACAGAGAGGGAAGGGAAACAGATGCCTGGGAAATCTCTGTGTCATCTTGGATAATTCACTCCTCCGACCTCCAGTTTAGTAATTCAAAGTAATCATGAATTCATGAATGAGTCAACAGTGGATTAAAGTAAGGAGAGAAATGGAGAGAAGGCGTACAGTGTGATATTTCTTAATGTGTTAGATATTAGTTTGTCATTTAGGGATTCAAACAGTCTGCTGGAATGGTTGTAGAGAATTGATTTGTTTCTGCAAAACCCCTGATTATATTCAATGACAACTTTTTTTACTCCAACACCAAAGTATTGCACATTGCAGCAACAGTATGGTTAATTTGAGTGTAATAGGCTAAATAAGTTATGATTATGTTATGGTTGGGGTTAAGCAAGTAAAACTTGGTTAAGGTTAAGGAAAGGTCAAAGTAACAGATGATAAAAAAGCACATTTTAACAACATTTCTGTGGAAATTAACTTTTGTGTTCCTGCATGAAATGTCCCCCCCTGGCACATTGGCATTGGATGTTATTTGTGATGTATGAAATCGTTCAATATGGATGCACTTTTTAGTTAACATGGGTTGGCCTACAAAAATACGGCATTTTGTTTGCTCTCTATAGCCAGAGTTACAGTACTGTTTAATCATATGTGGCCATATTTGAGCAGATTTCAGTCATTCTACTTTGCCTGCCTTGTGTAAGTACAACTTTGTTTACATTTTAAGAAATGATAAGAGATGTTACATTCTGCATTTGCCTTGCTTTCCCCCATGTGCCTCAACACACCCCTCAAACCAAAGTACGTATCAAACTACCAGCACACCCCTGTTGTTTATCTATCGGCAATTAATCTACCGTCTGAATTTGCTTGTCAGGTTTGTCTGCCCACAGGAAGACTTTGAAAGCTGCTCCACGCAGTAATGCTGAATCAACAGCAGCTGAAGTATAACTTCAGGCCTCCTGCATTGGTAATCATGAAGCTGTAACAAGACCTCAGTTTGATCTTCGAGCGCCTTATAGGGGAGCACACTGTCCCCTTGTGTGTTCTGTTCTATTAAAGTGCAGCTTCAGATTTTAGGTTTGGCCTGGAGTTAAAAAGAAATCACAGCAGGGGTTTTTAGACCACCATCTACATCTCCTGTGATCTCCATTTCCCTATTTAAGGGCTTCAGCACTTTGTGTGTGAAAGTGTGTTGTATACCAAAAACTCATAGAAAAATAATGACACCAGAAGGGTACAGTGAGGAGAGGCTAAAAAGCAATCAAATCTTTATGACTTTGATCTGCCCAGAGGGGGAAAAACTTCTGTTTATGAGTTTCTCATTAAGTAAGACTGTCTTTTACATCTCTCCAGACAGAATTACAGAGCTATGCTTTGCTTTTTTCTGTCATTCTCTCTTTTTAAACTAGAATAATGCATGGGCAATTAAGTGAAAAACCTCTAAGAATTTAGTATTTGTTCCAAATTATTGGCGTCTCATAGTCCCACAATGCAACTGCTTTGTTTTTTTTTGCAATCTATCACTGACCCCATCCTATCACGCATTCTGTTTTTTTAAAGTTTTATGTACAATTATCTGAGAACAGTAGGTTGCGGCTTATGTTTTATGCATATATGCTCCTTATACACATGTCATTTTCTGCAATTGTAAAACATTATCACAATTTTAATTATAGTAATTTCAGAATATTTATTTATAATTAAGCCCTTGGTAAAGCTTTACATGTAGTATTGATCCCCTTTTCATTTTTTCCACAGGTTTTTTTTAAGATATATGAGATATGCTGTAATGCAATATATTGCTGTTGAAATATAGCCCATCATGCTAACCTTTTAGGGCGATTAAAGTGCCACAAACAGAAATTAGGGCCCTGAGCTTAAAATCTTACAGAGTTTGCGATACATTTGTACGTCAGCATATTTCTTAGCACACCTCACAGGTCACTGACCTCACTTACCTTTAAGCAAATACAAAGTTTATATTCGAAGATGTATGAGCAAAGGTCCCGTCTGTGCTCTAAGGTTAAGAATTTAAATCTGTACGAGGCTATTGTGGGATCACTTTGCTCTTTGAATGTACAGTTCCCCGCTGTGTGTGGGAGATTTAGTCCTGAGCTTTGTCTCGTGTGTGTGAACAATCAATGAGAACATAACCTGTTTAAAGCAGGTTGTCGGGGTTATATTGGAGGGCTGCTGACAATGAGTTCGGTGTTTTTATTCACAGATGAAAGAGACGAATGAAAGACAATTTAAAATGTAAATGACTCACATTTGACCCTGTAGGTTTGTGAGAGAAATAATATATCATTCATTAATATGCAGGTTATGTTAATATTCCTCGTGCTGTAATCCAGGGTGAGCACTAATACAAAGTTCATCTGGATAGAATTCAAACATGCAAATAAGTACAATATTTAAGAAAAAGCTACCCATCATACACCTAAGCCTTTAAAAAACCCCAACTCCGACCACTTTTCTTTACTTCTGTCAGAGTGCTGCTGAACATATTCCCGTTACCCTCTGCCACTCTTCTGTCTCCTTTGTGTTTGTGTTTTCTCTTTTAACACGTACATTCATGTATAGTACTGAGAGTCCTTTGTTATCTTTTGTTTACCCTTGGAGGTATGACATTAAGTGATTAAGTAATTTCCCTGACAATTAACACCGTCATTCTAAAAGGCGTCTTGATGCAGGTGGTGCTGCTGAAATCACATCTTGGATAACTAAAAGGGCCGTGCCCTATACTGCAATGTTAACAGAGGTAAAAAATAATGTGTGCATGTTTTTCTTGCTATTTTTATATCCCCTCTTAACTGCTGTTGATTTTCTCTTGAACCGATTCTCATGACCTGCTTGAAATGGTCAAACATGTAGATTTTCAATCCTCTCTTCCATGTCCTCAAAAATCATCATCACAGCATCTTTAAAGACTGGGTAAAGTAAAATTTGAGACGTGTATGCAAATATTTTTTACAAGATACAAATAATAGCTAAAAACTCAAGACTTAAAACTATGTAGGAATACATTTATTCTATGTAGTTTGAGAAGTGGGATATCAGATATCAGGTTTCAGCGCCCTCAGTAGACACGCCCTGCAGAATTTCAGAACAGAGTACTGCACATTTTTTCACAGTTTCAAAACATTCTTTTTTTCTGATTACAATTTAGCTGAGTGTTAAATAAAACATTTTTCTGTGATGTGGAAAACTCAGATCACATATATTTTGTTAGTTAGTTTCTAAAAGTTACACTTCACGCTCACTGTATCATGCAAAACATCAGCAGTTTCATTGCTAGAGTTGATTGTCTGAAATCATTTGCAGTCCACTAAACTTTAGGAAACCCGACAAAGACACATCGTGGTGGTTTAAAATGCAACAGTTCACTCCGCCTCCTCTGCACACTTCGGTAGTTAAACCACAGTGCATAAAGATTAACACAACAGCAATCATGCCATGATAAGCAGACACATCAGTATTCCTTGGCTTAATATTTTGCTTCTGTGATTGGATCCTGATAGCGTTGGGCCGGCTTGCTCTAGCCCAGCACTCTGCTACTGTCATTTTCTATGGATTCTGATTCTACAGTAGTCTGATAGGCCTTCATTAATTAATGGATTGCTAAAAATAAATGCACAGAGAAATTGTTCTTTGAGGTTTTCTGTAAAGTTATAGGTGTCTTGACAAATCACTTGGATGCCCACTTTTGACATTCAGTGTGGGTAAACCCAGTGCAAGCAAACTTTTATATGGCTCATATAAATTGATAGTCAATTGTCAATTAGCCACACCCTAAAGTGTGCTATGCTTCGTCTATTTTACTATAAATGGGATCATCATGCTCTATTTAAGAAACTTTGCTTGAAGCTGGTGATCGAGACCACAAACTTGTCAGGAAAATGTTTCGTGAGGGAAAAAATTGAGTTAGACGCAGGGTCATTTTTTCATTGACTTCTATACTATCCGACTCCTTTTTGCAACAAGAGGAGCCATTAGAAAGAATGCAGGTTTAAGGCCCAGATACCCAGTCGCATGATGTTGAGACTGGTCCCCCCTCAAAAATGACCCAATACGTTGTTTGAACAGGCAGCAAAATACAACCCATATTTAAGTTTTAGACTGTCATGCACCTCCATATGGCGGCCGCAATGATAATGAATGATGACGATGGAGTTTAAACTACTTCCCCTCTGGCATTTAAGTAACGCCTTACCATAAAGTTTTTTGTCCCTAACCTCTGCTCTGCTCAAATGGGTCGTTTAGGTTGGAGATCTTGTTGCCATGTTTGTCATTTCTTAAATATTAGTCTTGCTCTGTGCAGCATGACTGGCATATGTGTCTTTTAATTTAGATCCTGACCTCTGTGGGCCATGTTACAGGATGTTATGTTACACAAGCATGACGTAACTAAGTATGTTGTAGCTTTGTCCCATGTAAGATGTCTCTTGCCATTATGTGTCATCTTATTGTTTGAACCTGTAGAATGCTTTGTGTGGTCATTTACTGTGTGCTGGGTGTTATAAGGTGGTTTCAGCCTTAAAGACAAATAACAAAAAAGCCTTTTATGACACATTACCAGGTAAAAAGACTGCTGTGTAAGCGAAGTCCAAAAATACCATGTGAACCTCACAGCACCTTGGATACATGCATTTATGTGCAGCCCTGGTTTGTCTAACTGCAGGCTGCTAGATATTCTGACGTAAAAGCATCATAACAAATAATAATCTCCTTTCTATTTTCATACATATTTTCATGTGTTTTACCTTCGATTTCCTTCAAAGGGTGAATTAACTAAAAGAAAAATATTATGTCACCTGATTTTTATAAGCACCTACTGAGGTTCACTGTTTGATCACTGTGACTGAAAAAAAGGTAAAAGCTCTCATAGTGGAGAGAATCACACCAGCAGAGTTTAGAGTGTTCTGAAAGTGCATTATACCAACAGGAAGAGGCCCTGCTTAGACATGAAATTGACTCCTGCTGTTTGCAACTTCTTCCACTCAGCTGGAGTCCTTCAATCTAAAGAGCCTCTGGTTTCTAAAGCCCTCTCTCCTTATACCGTTGGAGCTGCATCCTAAACAAACAGCAGCACTGCCCTGAAACAGCAAAATTTATTCAAAACAGAAGCTATTTGCATCAGCTTTTGAAGTAAATGCAACATGATGGAGTACGGTTAATTTTTTTATTTAATAAACAAACAAAATACAAGACAGCATTTTATATTTAGATCACAAGCAGAGACCTGTTGCTTTCTCAATACTTTTCTATTAGCTGTTAGCATTTAGCTACTGAATGCCCGGCCCTCTGCTGCCTGGAAACTCTAAAGCAAAGTGCTTAATGATCACTTTGACATGATGAATGCATGCATTTCAACATGACTTTATTAATAATTAATAATGCAGCTTTGCTTTTGATTCAGTTTAGCGTCAGTAGACATAAAGTTGGCTTAAACTGACATTTTGCCAGAAAATCTTTTAGTAGCCCGTTCATTCAGCTGATGCTTTTGTGAGGATTAAGTTGCTGCGTGGATGTTAAAGTAAACAAATTACTGCCATAGTACGCATTAATTTATTCCATGAAGAAAAACATCTGTCACTGGAAATAACTAGCATCAAAACCTGTTAAAGAGAGGGTTCACTTTGAGAGCTAGTAGTGCTGTTACAGCTATTTGTGTGAGGAGATGGTTCACTTTAGTGAGCGTTTACTTTGTATTACAAAGAGCTGTTGGATGAAAGCTGCAAAGTGCAGACAAGCATTTTTTCTATACCAGAATCTGATATGTCATACCTGCAAACCCTTTTCCTTTTGCAACAGTCTGTGTAATGTAAACCAGGTCAGTTACTTGTTTTTTTTTTTTTTTTACAAAATACTGTACAAATCTGAGGCATTTGTACTTTATGTGTATATTTCTTATTTTTTATACTTTTACTCTCAGGGGCATATGTACTTTTTACTCCATTACATTTATTTCACAGATTTAGTCACTATAGTTATCGCGTATTCATAACAATACAAACTAGAATCACAAAATATATCATAATATTATTATATCAATAAAGCGTTATTGATCCCAAGGGACAATTTTAGCAGCAGTATGCAAAGTAATATATTAAATATACACAGTTTATAGATGCATATAAATTAGCTCCACATTTACCAGCTGTAATGCATCAATACATATACTTCATTAATATAATATACTGTATTATATTATTCATAATTGGGCCATTCTTCAAAATGAATAATTTCTAATGCATATACTTTTACCATCATATCCTAAGGTCATATTGCCTTGGCCTCATATTGTGAGACCTTGTGATTAAAATAATCGAAATGCAATTTTTGTTTATTAAAACAAGAACAACAAGATGCTTTTTGTTGTATTTGGTCTCGAAGGCTGCATATTAAAATCATTAATATTTCTCCCAGAATCCTTCCATGTAAATGTGCAACAGCTATAAATTAAACCAAGAGTAGAAACATGATTACATTAACATTCATGCTTTCTTATAATGCAATTTTTTTTTATAAAAGCAAATTTTTTTGGTTGCCATTGCTCCATTTTAACATTTCCATGAGCATCTCTGACTAATCCATTTGTATAATATACACAACTCCTCACTCAACTTTACCAGTTTGTCTGCACTTAAAAATCATGAAAAGCATCACAAAAGCTCAAGTCGACACAAAGCTGAGGCATTACACTTGTTCTCCAGCTTTACCACATAAATGAATTCATTCCTGCCATTTAATTGTATCTGTCCCTGATTTCGCTCCACTTAATTTTTCAACTTCAGCTCTGCTTTGTGTTTTTCCTTCCTTTCATTTCTGTGAGCTCGGCTGCTTTTTGCAATTAAGACGCAGCACGATCAGTCTGTCACTGTCGGCTCAGAACAGGGAAGGCAGAGTGTATGAACGTAGAGTAGTCAGGAGGAGGAAAATGACGATGAAACTGTTATATGACAACCTTCCTGAAGAAAGAAAAAAAAAATCTGATTGTATTGCTTGAATCACCGCTTGGTCAGAGGTTAACAAGCCCACTGGTAAAGTAAGCCAGCCTTTCTGTACGTTACAACATAAAGAAAAGGCCTTGGATGACTTTATTTTCCCCCATAGAGAAAGACATGATTACACTCAGTCCAGATTCATTCGTGGCATATTCTGCAAAGACTGCAGAATGCTCTCTAACCTCGTTTGCTGCTGGTGGAGGACATGACCTTTATCTTATTTAAATGCACAAACAAGCTTTTCATCACTCACTCAGCACACTTGACCAAGGTTTGAACGCAAAATGGATTGCAGACATAAAAAAAAGAGTATGATTGGACATTAACTATGGCTATTACACTCTCTATCCAGAAAGCAAGCCTGCAACAACTAAAGACTTAAGTCTACTAGACACTTCAAACACAGCAATTAAGACGTTTGAATAGACAAACATGCCACGAGTGCAACGACTTTGCAGTAAGAACATCTCCAATAAATATTTTCTGTTTGTGCCTGGCCATGAGGTCCTTCAGTTGAAGGCGCAAAGAGTTTGAAAAAGCATGCGACTGAACAGATGCAGTTGCCTGGCTGCTTATTTTAGTTCCTCACAGCGGATGTTTTCCCCATCTCTGTTCTTCCAGGGCTTTATGCCATTGATCTAAAATCCCGCATACATAAGCATATCTAAGGCAAACTTTTATTTTTGAACATTTGGAGATGGAAAGTTGTGAACAGGGGTAAAAAAAAAATATAATGCATGTTATGTTATGGGAGCTCGAAATGTAAGAATCTGGACTCATGTTAGTACAAGAAAGTTATTTAAGCTTTATGATGAGAAATGAGTTTGCTTTAATGATCATTAAGTGATTTTGTATCTGAAATGTGTAATAATTCTCTCGAATCTATTATTTATTACCAAGTATTTCTTTTATATCTAAAAAAAAATACTAACCTTTTGCTATGTTGGATAACAATAATGTATATTTTGCATTTGCGCGTAAAAAAAATGACATTGATAAGAGTATTTGGGGTATGTAATTATTTAAATTAGACAACCTCTTGTTGGACCTTTATGTCTCCCTTTTGCTTTAATCATCCTATAGAAAGCATGACTTGAATTTCCCCCTACGTGTAACTCACAGACACTGACTGGGTTTGCTGTCAGGCAGAGGCAGCTGTGTTTTATAATGCAGTTTGCATTCTCTGTTCCCCATTAAATCCATTCCTCGGGACAGACTTCAACTTGTGACCTCTCTATTAGCCCTTGTGCACCCGGCCTGGTGATTAGAGGAACATTAGGAAATTAAAGGCAAATTGCATTACCAGAGAAACAGATGGAGGTGCTGCTGAGGACCCAACATACAGGACACGGAACCTGCTGATGCTCAGACTTTCCACCCTTTCATCGGCCAATGCAGGATGCTAAATGTCACCCCCAGGTAGCAATTTCTCAGGTGGCGCATTCTGATAAAGAATAAGGCCTTTTAGTAGTGCTGGAGTGTTTTAATGTTGGAGTTTGGTTAGGTGCATGGAAAGACTTTAATGTTATTCCAGCCCTCAAACTACACAAGCATATTAATTAGATGTGAATAACTTCACAACATGTAAAAATAACTGTTTCCACATGGGGTTTTGAGGAAGTATGTTCCTCGCTATTTTGAATGGATAAAATGTGATGATGCAGCTGAAGAAAATGTAGGTTGACCTCCAGTCGTGGTTTAGCAGATTTTCCTCATGTAATTGGAGTGGACGAGACAAAATCTAAAGCGCTCCACCAGTCTCTCAAATGATTAATCTCTCTTAGTCTTCTCTCCCCCCCACCTTGACCCTGTGTGCTGTGCACGCTTCATATAGAAGGCAAAGTATAAATCGCTACATCTAATATACATAAACATGTTATGGTGCATTAAGTGCTCTTGAATATCTTTGGAAAGGCATCACATTGTGTCCTTAACTTAAAAACTATTGCTTCAGTGGTGGATTTTGGGTTCTCACAGAAATAGTTGCTGTTGGAATCGTAAAGACAATTTAAAGGGACAGTTAACCCCAAAATCAAAAGTAAATATTTTTTCCTCTTACCAGTGGTGCTGTTTATCAATGTAGATTGTTTTGGTGTGAGTTGACTAGTAGGAATGTAAAAAAGATGATGAACTACTAATTCACATCTGGCATTTCCATACATTTATTTACTGTTTAAACTGTCTATTATAACATCTAACCAAGATGTGGTCAGTAGTTTTGTAGCCTAAATTCAACCAAACTGCAGCCTATTTATTACAACCACGAACAGTATGTGTATGTATAATGACGTGTGTGCTATTTTTGTAATGCTCCGCTCTGTACCGCGAACCACAAAACTCCATATGGGTCAATTTGACAAATGCTCCTTTGGGTCATTAGGGGTGGTATTGACAAATGACCTATTCAGTCCTTTAGGTTGGAGATCTTGTTGGGCTGGTGAGTAAAATTGTTTCTTTGTGAAACTGTTTCCAACAAGGCCTGTGGATTATCTCGAGTAATCTGAAAGGAAATTCTTGAAAGAATCATTGCTGTTGAGTTTTTAAATTTGTTTGAGTATTACAGAGTTTGATTGTATTCCAGAGAAGGCAGATAACATGACAACTTGGCAACTCACACAAAAACATTCTAGATGGATAAATAGCACAGCAGGTACAAGGGAAACTGTATTTTTGTCCCTTTAAGACAAAGAGCATATAGATTCCAATCTATTTGACCTTATATCTGAAGTGACAGACTAGGTTTTAACCACTGTCATAAATTAGGAAATAGAAGCACCTACAAGTTTAGCCTACATAATTTATTCCCAATTTTCTCCCTTGATTGTCCATTCCCCTTCTGGGATAGCTTATGAGACATATTAATATTTTAAATGTTGCCCCAGTAGAGATCGGGCTCATTGCTCATCCTCGGTTGACATGGGGATGGTAATGAACGGTGGCCTTTGAGCTTTGGAGCTAAGAGCCTGTATCACGTGCATCTAGACTGAGTGAGAAGATGCTTTTTATGGCGGCTTTAACACACCCATGGCAAGGTTTAATTCATTCAAATAAAATACTCCATCCAGCTATTCCGCTGAATGTATTTCCCTGCCTTCACTGTGCTCCTCAAAACTGTGTTACTGCTTAGTTTCCCCCTCAGACTCACAGGGAACAGAATATCTTAAGTTGTATAGTTCTGTGCTTTTATATTTCACAGAAACTAATAAATATGTATTTTTTGTACGCTCACTCTTGGCCACTGCTCAGTGCCTGGAGATATGGGAGTTGTGCTGGTTGTTTGACAGTGTGACAGGTTTAGTGCTGGAGGATTGTCAGATGTCTCTCTTGCCAAATATTGTCCTCAGTATCTACTCGCAGATTTCCCCTGAGCCCACGTCTTCTCAGATACATGGCTCATACAAGAGCTCCACCAAGGTGACATTTGTAAACAAATGCCAGGGATTAATGTAATTATGGCTTCCATTATGTTTTTAATCTACATATTTATCCTTCTATATATCAACTAGAAGCTGCCAACATTGAGGTCGCTGGAATTATGCATTTCAAACCATTACTAGCACCATACAGTATTTGTGTTGAACTGTTTACTATAGATCTATTTCTAGACTTCTATTTCCATGCAACAATTCATAGTCTGATTTGAGATAAGTATGTCAACATTACATTACAATAGCACACTTCCCTGCAGCAGCTTCATTCCCATCTCTCTGTCACATTGCTATCATAGTATTCCCTTTTGACTGCGTACAAATTTAAGAAAAAAACTTGCTTGGGAATAGATTGACACAGTAGAGACTGGGGGTTTAAAGCATTTTGCTCGATGTGCATGTCACAAACTGCAAAGCGAAGACATAAAACTCAGTTAGGGTCGACATATGTCTTAAATGCTTTTCCACAATGAACATTTCAATGTTGCAGTTTGATTATACCTACTGTCGTTGTGACCTTAATAAGTCAAAATGTGCAACACATATTTTTGCTGCCAGTTGAAGGCAGAAGAACTCTACAATAAACTGATAGATTCATACCCAGACTTTACCCTGTTAGAGAGTTGTTAGGATTAGCACACATCTTAGCAAACAGTCGCCTGTTTACACATTTATTTGCAGTCCTGTTTCTGGTCACAGAACAAATGTAAGTCCAATATTTATTTGCCTTTTAGCTGCTTTTTAGTCTCCACTAACTCCTGAAAAAATAATGTGTCTGCTTCAGAAGCTTGCAAGATGTTCCAATTTCTCTTCTAACTTTGTTTTTCTGCTGTTTGATGTTGGACTTCTACTTTACAGTTAGTTTTGAGCTTATTTGCTGAATTTAGTTTCTGGTGTGTTGATCAGGTTAGTCTCACCACTCCCATCAAAGTGCACATGCGATTTAATCTGAGGCTATTTCAATTTCAAAGGGGCGTTTTCATGTTAGCAACATGTTGCTGTAATATTTGACAGTTTAACATCAGACTGTTTCTCTCATTCAAAGACTTTTGCTCACATTTGAACTACTGCAGCTCCCTGTATACCAGGATTAGTTGTCTGTCCCTATTCCACATACAACTAGTCCAGAAGGCCGCAGCCCGGCTCCTGACAGGTACCCAGGTACTCTGGCCTCTCTTAACTGGCTACCAGTCGGGTTCAGGATTGATTTTAAGCTTCTTTTCTTTGTCAAGCCCTAAATGGGCTCCTATATTGAAGATCTTTTAACACCTTATTGAACCTCCAGGTCACTCAGGTCTGCTGACTTGGGGTTCCTGTCTGTCCCGTGATCTAAACTTAAGCTCAGGGGGATCATGCTTTTACTGTAGGAGCCCCTAGATTTCCAAACAGCATCCCCTCTCTATCAGATCCGCCCTCTCCATTGACTCGTTTTAGTCCAGGCTCAAATCATACTTTTATTCTCTAGCTTTTGAGTGTGAATGATTTTAGACTCGCTACTGTTTCTTTATTTGTCTCTTCGTGCTGTACTGTTTTTATCTGTGCTTCTTTTATTTGTGAACTTGAACTACTTGCTTTGGTCTGTATAGCAAATTGGTGAACTTGATATGTTTTTAAATGTGCTCTCTAAATGAAGTTGACTTGTTGTGAAGAAGTGCTAAAATTTAAGTTTTTAAATAAAAAAAAATGAAACTGAATGAATTGTGACCTAAAAATCAGAAGCAAAACATAAAAGTGGATTTAAAGAATTGTGCGGCCTTCTAGTTACAATACATATGTTTACAATGCTTTTCTTTTGTTAGGCTAACGTCATTATCTGAGAACACTTCTATCATATTTTGTATCTGATACATTGACAGATCAACAAAAAGCTACACCCTTGGGTCATAAAACCAATTCTACAAGATAGAAAGTTGAGTAAAGCTGCAGAGGCTTATAATTCTGTGGTTGTTTCTCATATTTGTATATATGTATATATTATAATGTAAACAAACATACTGATTTGAGAAGCTTTAAGGTAGTATTGTCGTTATCAAGTATAAAGGGATGTTGCAGTGCATATAAACGTGTGTGGCTACAGTGTAGGAATAAATTGTTCCGCTAAAACAAACATACCCAGAGCAGTCGCTTGTCCACTGTGAGCAAAGTGGTCAGTGCATCTCAAATATCAGTGAGCATTTCCTCTTTTATTTGAAAAACAATGGATGTTCCTACTGTGTGAGTATGCTTTAGTGATTTCAGCACATCTCAGGGGATCTAGGTGTACTTGATTCTGAGCACAATAAGGCAGTGCACAAGAGAGAATAATCATTTATTCCAGTGTATGTTTCACATGTATCTCAACATCTTTTGTGAAAATAGTGGGTCTCATTTCTATAAAACCAAAGGAAAGGCAATGGGAAGAAAAACACAATACCACACATAGGCATGGTATTAAAAGAGGAAGATAAGCTGGGATTGTTTGGTTACAATTAAAAAGATACGGCTTCTGTAAACAAACTGTATATTCAACCTTATTTCTGCAGCTGCAAGAGTGTACTGAAAATATACACTAAATCCACATCTGCTCCAGTAATCCATGGGGGAGCAAATAAAAGAGTGTCAGGTTAAAGAGAGGCTGTCACAATAGAAACTTGGCTTATTTCACACTCATGTTCGGGTGAAGCAGATTGTCTCCCACAGCTAGAGGCAGCGCTCATAACGTGTGCAGTAAAAGATGTAGTCATTCTTTATCACAGTAGTTGTGTAGGGAACGGAAAGAGACTCAAACTCCCACATCGAATGCTGTAGTTACCTCTCCGAGAGCTCCCATTACTGGACCGTCAGCCGAGAGTAACATTGTCATTTTGTCACACTCTGTATGTTACTAAATAATCACTCTGCTTTGATGCAACACAGAAAAAGAACTGAAGCAAGACACATTTTGAAAGCAGCAATTTATATCCATCTTTTGAACTTTGAAAGGCGCACTGAGACTTTATATATATTTTTTCTTTTGTTTTGTCTGTTCCGCCTCATCTCCGTTCATCAACCCTTCTTTTTATAATCTGTAGTGAGGCCCAGAAGGACAGGCTTTGATAATGATGATTGACCCAGTATGTGGGTTTTTAAGCAGCCAAGTTCTCACAGATAATTCTTCCTCCCTTTCTCTGTTCGTGATTAGGTAGCTGGCACGTGGCAACTCCAATAGTGCCCAGAAATTTGATTGTGTTAATGCGATTGGGGTGAGGTCGGGGACTGCAAAGACCCATGGAAATCAGCACACAGGGATAAGTGATGGCTTCAAAGTAAATCAAACTGAAAAGACCCCTTCTCTCCTTAACATGTCCCTGCCGTGATTTCAAGCCATTTTATGGGGTTTTAAGATACATCACAGGAGGCTGTTTACTGCTCGCTCTTTCTCCCTTCCTCACTCTTCCTTTTCCCCAGTGTGTGTTTGTGTGTGTGTGTTTATGCATGCCTGTGTCCTCACTAAGGTTGATTTCTTTTTAGGAATTTTTGTTATTTAGGCATTCATGTTTTCAGCATTTTTCCAGCACATATTCTCAGTGCATAGGGCCATTGTATTAGAGTATTAAGTCTCTATCTGTCCCAGAGAAGCATCTAATAGCCAATTTCATGCAAGAATGATGAAGACAAAAGTGGAGGGTTATTAGTGGAAAGGAGAATAGTTTGGTGTCACACCTCAGGGATCTTTGATAAGAAGTGAACAGGGATAACTATGGGCAGTGGCAGAGCTGTAAGACAGTGGCAGGGGCTTCTTGTATCTTGGTGATAAAGTAAACAAACCCACAACAAGGCAGAGGCATGTCTCTCAGATTAATACACACACACATACAAAGAAAACGGATTGACAGTCTTATTTGTGTTGCAGCTTACCCACGCAGAGCTATGGACCGGGTTGACATTTCAAATGTTTACATCAAAGCATAAAGCACCGTGCCTGCTTCGATGACTCGTACACCCATTAGCCTCTTTACATATGTCAACATTCCCAGGAAAAGCACACAGAACAAAGGAAAACACTGTTGAGGGTACTTAGAAAGGAGGTTCTTCTTCAAAGTAGACAAATGAAAGAAAAGGGAGAATAAGCATTTAACAAGTAAGAGCCACTTAATAAAAGCTTTCACATTTTCCAACTGAGAAGAAATGCTCTGCTCCAACACCTCTTCACCAAACTATTTGATTTCTTGCTGATACTGACAAAACTGTGTGTTGGGCCACAGTGGCACTTGGCACACATCTTATCATAGCTGATCTAATGGCAAATGAATAACTCTACATTTATTTATTATATCAGTTTTGAGCATATGGAGAAATATAAACAGGGCAGCCAGCGTATTTGTATATTAGGGTTATGACGTGAGCCCTGTATGCCTGAAATACAGTATTTAGAAGATACAATCACACAGTAGTTGAATACTTATTATCACTTAGTCGTGTGTACATTTTGGCACTGACTTTGTAATTTGGAATGAAGTACGATCAGAAGGCAAGAGTGTGTGTATGTGTCTCTGTGTGTGTATGTCTAAAGATCCATTTGACATATACAGCTCTGTCCGTTGTTCACACGTGGGAAACCAGATCACAAGCCAAGTTTGGTGTGGCTCCACGTGTTTGGAATGGCCGCTCACATCTTTTTTTCAGTGGTGAAACTAGGTCTAGTTTTGTGCTCGGTGACAGTTGTTTCCAGAGTTGGAAAATACACACCGGAGCCAATCAAGACTTTGTGGGATTATGAATGGGCAAGCCCTTTATCTAAAGCCTCTTTCACAAAGAGTTCCCGGTAAATTGCTGGGATAACATTTCAGGCACTGCAAGTGACTTTCACAATTCACACATGCACTACTTTCAGGAACATTTCCGTTTTATGCCTTTTTACACATGCAATGGCAATGCTGAAATAGATGACAGTATAGCAGAAGGTGGAATTGCAACACCAGCATCAAACTCAACAGTCGTAGAAAAAATGTCTTTTATTATTTCAGGAACATGGTGGGTGGGAGTTGTTGTGCTGCTGTGTGACATTGTGTAATGTCTTCAGTTACAAATTCACCTGTCAAAGCAATCATCTAAATGAGCAAACATAAAGAAGTCACAGATTTAAATATGTCATTAGAATGTTGTGATTGGTTCACTCGCACCATATGATAGCGTGCATCATCAAATGGGCGTAAATCTATATGTCCTTGTCCCTGCTTTCAATCACAACACAGCTATCATTTTCCCTCAAATGTTACTTTGTCTTGAGGGGGAAAATTGGTGATATAGATTTCCTAAAACATCGATCGCTGCGCCCAAACATACATGACCCCATGCAGGAAATGTTCCTGAACATTACATAGCAGTGACTCAATGTGTCAAAGGGGCTTAACA
This sequence comes from Serranus cabrilla, assembly GCA_903364295.1. Taxonomy (NCBI): domain Eukaryota; kingdom Metazoa; phylum Chordata; class Actinopteri; order Perciformes; family Serranidae; genus Serranus; species Serranus cabrilla. Next base: position 659,743 of record CAFUXE010000331.1, read on the forward strand.
TGCCTAGCTGGCTACCTAGCAAAGTCCATTAAAAATACAATAGAGAAATCAATGGAACAACTGTGACAAGTTCAGCAGCTTTTCTTTGGCATATAGCATGAATGCCCAACAGTGTATGTAGAAAGGGGATGCAGAGAGAGCAGCAAGGATTCAGCATAAGACCAGTGCCCTAATTTCCAGTATTTAGGGAAATTTTAAAGGGAACACCATTTGTCATCACAGCGTCTATTTACATTTTTAAAATAATAAAGGATACGAACTTAGATGATGCGTAGTGTAAGTACCAGTACCAATCGTGTTTTTCTGTCTGACATAGATGAGACACCTTCATAAGTCTTTACACAGCATGCTGATGGACAGAAGGGATACTCAGCTTTAATGCAGAGAGAGAGGCGGCTGCACTGAAAGCACTGGCAGGAGATGAGGTCCCACACTGCATGCACTGCTGGTTGAAAATCACTGTTCCGACTCAAAATCACATACAGTTATTATGCAGAGGAGTACAAAACAAAGCACGAGCTGTGATACGTTTAAAAACACCATTCACTTGTTCAGCTCAAGTGTGTTACTTGCAATGTCGACAAACATCACACATCTCATTTACTTTAATTTCTCCTCAATTTTTGGCAAACACTAAAAAGAGGTAAAAAAAATAACCAGCCACTCGCTAATTTTTAATAAAGAGCTGTTTATTAAGTGGTTCCAGCCATGCGTGGTGGAGACTTTTCCTCCAGACAGCTGTTCCAAAGAACGCATGGTTAAATATCAACACACACATTAATTAATGTCTGTAAATTAAAGTTTAGTTCTCTGTGACGTGCAGAAAAGACAGAGAAAGCTGCTCACTCTGTGGTGCCACTAAACAGTGTGTGAAAGACCTGTGCATTTATTCGAACCAGCTAAATATCATGCATGACTATGTACATAGCAAGTTATGCAGGTGGCATAAAAAGTAAATTTAAATAAATTAAATACTTTCTGTTTCAAACGCTGGTCTCTCAGGTCAAAGTCCATGGTTTGTTTGCCCCATCCACCACCCCTGCTACCTGCATATAATGGCTTCTGTCTGAGTCTTTCATTGCTTTGCCTCATTTCCTGCTTTTCTCCCATCCTGTCATAATTGCTCTGGCCACTAGATGGCACCAGCTAACAAAAGTCAGTATGGGTCATTATAAGCGGATCTTCCTAAGTAATTATATATGTGAATGCAAGGGTCTGGTCTAATCACGAGTAGCGTCTGACCTCTTTCAAAACAGTACAAAAGGAAAATTACATACAATCATAAGTGGCCTCCTAAGATGCATGCGATTTGCACTGTGGTGCCTTTTATTAACGGCAATCTGCTCCAACTTAATCTACAAACAGTCCTGATGATATCTTGATGATATCTGCATACAGGAGGGTAGTCTGAACAAGGCCTTAAACATCTCTTATTGTTCCAACATGTGTGAGTGCATTTATGTAAAGATGTCAGAGCAGAAGAAGAGTGCAACGAGGTAATGGATATCTATCTCAATCTGTTCTATGAAATGAGGACCAGTTCTTTTTATCTTTTCAGAGAGCAGTCGCCATCATGATCAATGCAACACAATGCCATGCTTTAAAGGGCTCTTTCTTAAAGGGGATTAAAGTCATAAATGAGTACTTTGAAGGGCCAAAACTATTCTTTGATCTGTGACAAGCTATGAACACAGAATACATATCAGAGGAAGTGATATTTCTTCTCTTCATCCCTGTTATGTGGGTGTTTTATTAGCATCCCAGCAACTGTATTTGTATTCAGATAACACCAGAGGTGGGCGTGGTTTGGAGCACATGTCTTTGACGTTCCTGTTGTTGGGCCTTGTTCTGAAATCATCAATCACAGATAATGTCATATACCCAGAGGCGTACAAGTCATGTAGGCTTGTGACTTCCAAAACCCCATAGGAATAGACACCAGCTAACATTCATTACAAACATTTAAAACGGTTTCATAGTTTTGTTCCTGGATCATCAAAATGACATGCAGCTTAAACAAAGAGAGGCAAAACTCAATGAAGTGATGTTCAAATTGTTGTGACCATGAAGCAGTCATATGTGTTCAAATGATTATATTATTCAGGAAGGGGAGTCACATACAGTTAGATATTTCTTGTGGAGTAAATTTTCAGATGTGTACCATGTAGAATATTACTTTAATTGTGCATAGAGAGTGAAGGTGATTGCACTATCGTCGTCCCAGGAGGATAAAAAGTCAAGTGCAGGAAGTGGAGAGTCAAGCAGCAGTGTTGGAATATGGTGCATTTGCTTGTGTAAAGTAGCATGAATATTATGGAGATCCTTTTTCAGCACAAATGCCAACAACTTTAAATCCCATATTAGTGAGATCCATAATGAAAAACAAAGTCTGTATCTTGCCAAAAGTCTTTCAAAAGAGAATGTCAGAATGAAGTTATTGTTGTGGGTTTCATGTTGCAGAAGTCTTGTGCAAGCTTTGCATCTAAAATGACAAGAATTTTACTGAAATACTTTTTGGAGATGTTTTAGATTCCAACCATGGTCAAATAAGAAAATAAATAAATAAACCGCAGCACAGTTAACCGAGGCATACAACCACCCTGTTCTGTTTAAAGTGAGTGGGCAACTCTCAGTTGTACAAAGAATAGCGTGAAATGCAGCTGCTGTCTGTCTGAGAGAGAGTTGACAGGATTTCAGAGCGTGGAGAATGAAAATAAGAAGTGCCATTGGAAGTGGCTGGTTCCTTCCTGGAGGAGTTATTGGTGTCTTCTGTCTGCCTCTGATTACCTTGCCAGCCCAATTTCCACAATTCCATGTCTATTTACTCCCCATTTTTATTTACATGGATATTTTAGGCCATTTCTTTTCGATTTCTGAGAACAATTTGGGTATCAACAAGAAAACTGATGCAAGTGGCAACTAACTGAAGATAATCTTATATCAGTCATGCTGCTAGTCAACATTTGTTTTGTTTATTTCATTGTTCTTGTGTATGTGGGAATTGTTGAGTTGTACACAATACTTGAATTACACTACAACTTACTGAATACACATAGATCATTGACTTAATGGTGATAAGTATTTGTTTGTGTTTTGGACCGGGATAATTTAAGACCATCGTACTTTACACCAAATGAGATGTAATCACTATCCCTGACTTGCACCTTGCACGTGTCTTTAACTTCCTTAAGTTCATCAGCAACATTTTGTTCATGTTAAGCAGGGAAAGTGCAGAGGACATGAGGAGAGGACCTGTGCAGGTGGTGTGCAAAGTATCTTTACTGTTTCACACTAACCTTTGCAGGAGAGTGGGCTCTTACTCTCAATTATTTTCATGAATTTTTCATTGCTCACATAAGCAGCACACTTCAAACAGCTAAAAAGCTCTGCTAGAACTATACAGCCCACAGGCAACCATCAGCCGTCAAACAGCCTCCGTGCTCTCCATAGATCTGTCTTAACACAGCGAGTGCAGATCATCACAAGGAGACAAGGACAGCAGGGTCAATTCAAGGAGGAAGACCATCATGTGGGAGTATAAATATTCTAATGCCATTAATTCCTAACCTCATTTCGCATTATTAATGGTTTGCAAAAGAAAAAAGCAACAACTGAATACCAATCCAAACAGCTTATGATCTGACGAAATGAGAAAAAAAACAAGATAAAATTAGATCATTAGCTGTGGGGTGGGAGTTGCAAATGATATGATCTCATCTCTTACTGACAGCTGCTGAACGGTCTGTTAATCATTTATGCCAGTCTTCCAAGCATTTTGTATCCCTTGTCTTGAACTGACGCTCAGTTTCCCTTAAGCATGAAGACATCAGGGAAGCGTAGTAGCTTCAGGTAAGAAAAAAAATTCCAGTTTAATTTGCAGTTTAAAGACTGCTGGAGAGGGTCAAACTAGCCTCCCAGGGATTCTTCTCATGCGGCTTTAACAGATGAAGGCAGCCATATGTTTTTCCTCACTGTCAGCACTTGACAGAAACCCCTAAGAGAATGTTGTTAACAACAGGTGAAGGGAGGCCCAGGAGAATAGCCTTATTGGCACAACGGAATGATCAATCTGACCACATCATTAGCATTTGGATCTCGTGCTCTTTGGTGAGGAATTAGTGCTTGTGACACTAATATTCAGTGTCTTGAATACTGACGATAGAACAGAAAAACAGCATCAGAAAACTCAGAGTGGACTCAGTATTCTATTTAACGTTTAATGTGAAACACCTGCATGGTGGATGTTTTGAAGATGTGACCATTGTCTGTTTGATTGATTTCTTTAAATAGTATAGGTTTAAATGTAAATAAACAACTCTTAGGAAGCAGACTGTTTCTTGCCAGAAACAAAATCAACAGGAGAAAATTGTGAGCCCGTAAAACATTTTAAGGTGTTTGTGAAAAAGTAGAGCCATACACATCCAAAAAAGATTTTTTTTTTTTCTGCATGTGTATTGTGCACTGAGATATCAAATGGTGTCTGAGAGGCTGCAGTGGAGCACTTTAATGTATTATGCTGTCATTCAGAGTAAACTAGCTAATAGGCTATAAACTTATGCTGCTGCTCAATTTCAGCTGTCAGGTTACCGCTGTCACTGGCTGTCGACTAAATGGACAGTGACCTCACAGGAAAAAAAGTGAGCAACATCTAGACGGTTTGTTTTTTTAGAGCTATTGTAGCACAAAATGTCTGTATCACTCAACCCGTGTGTTGCTGTTCATTTGTCTCTGGCAAGCCACTGGCTGGCTGAGATCTCCAATTACAGAACTGCAGCCTTATGTCAAAAAATCCAAACAACTGAGTGCTGAAATGTTTTTTCATGGAGCATTTTTTTTAACTTGCACAATCTTTTCCATACTCTTTATTGACAAGTATGCAATTACAGCATTTCAGTAAAACCTAGAATACCTTCAAAAATAACTCACTACTTTGCCATCTTTGTAAATGTCTCAGTACTTCACCCCTGTTTTGCCATTATTTGACTTTTAAATAACAGATGCAATGAGAAGTTGTAGCATTTTGAACATGAATGATCATGTCATCAGCGTGCTTATCAAAAATGTCTGTATGGCATTTGTGCTACAACATGCATTGGTCCTGTTACAGGAGAGACTTTTGTCTGGCTCCAGCAGTTATATGTTAGCTGACAGTATGTATATATATATATATATATCAAAGCAGAGGCCATCCAGAAGGACAGAAGTGACCTGCAGCCAGTTCACAAAAAGCGCCTGTAGATGTGTATGCGAACATGTGCCTAGGTAAATGAAATTTAACTGCATCAAAACTATGTTTTCTAAAAGCATCTCGGCCGTGAGAGCCTCAAGGCGAAAGGCTCCAGTTCAATTGCATCACTTACACAGCCTCTGCAACTGTACTGTGTGACAGTGTGTCACACACTGCTGTTAGCCTGGGCAAAGGAATGCTAGCATGACTAATAGAGGTGAACATTGTGTAATCTGCACCAAAGTCCAGAAATAGACGATGCTAGTTTTCTGCCTTGACAGATTTCCATGTAGTTAGAAACGGAAACCTTTTCAAATGTAAAACCGGTGTATTTCTTGTAAATGTGGGATTAAATAGGAAATCTTAAAACACTGTATATACATAATTTCCTGTGAGTATCAATATAAGTATCAGTGTGATGGCTTGATATTTCCTACAGCCTAAATGGCTTCTTGACATGTGTAAGCCCAAAGATCAATGCTCTATTGAATCTAATATCCTTGTGTCAATATGAATTAATGTCGAGCGCTGCAGTTTGACGTGTGATGTCACTAAGTTATGAGGCATGTCATGTTTAAAGCATCTGCAGTCTGCCGCTGTGACGTGACTCCAGCGGTTGCTGTGTGGTTTAGTCATTTCAGACATTTGACTTGTGTCATCATAAGAACATGGCCTAACTACAAAGCAGTGAGTCACGGTGAATCTTTCAGTCATGCATTTTAGTCTTTTAACCACAGTAGATAGTTAGACTTTTCATACCGTATCAACTGACTGGTTATGGTGCAGCCCACCTGGATTTCTCTGTTGTCACATATTAAAGCTTGACTGTGTGGCATTCTGATCAGATGTGCAGATAGATAGGCCCTGGAGAGAGCCGGTGCTAATTGGCCCAGTGGTTAGCTCTGAGGTCAATTGCGGGCCAGGTCTCCAGAAGGACAGAGCTGTGGTTTTGCTCCCTGGGGGGCCCTGGTTGCCATTGCACTCTTCCAGACATCAGTGAAGTATTGATCTAATGGGAGGAATGCATCCTTTTTTTTTTCAGGGTCTTAGAGAAGACTGACAGAGAAATTAATTTGAAAGGTAATGTTTTCTTGACTTAATAGGCTTCTTTATTTAAAAAAAAATCCCTTTAGTGCATTTTTACCTTCTTGTAAGACCTTGATTCTATTAGGAAACAGGGATAATGACCACTTGGGAAGAGGGATAATCCTTTGTTGATTGTGTCAAGTTCTCATCCTCCAGAATCTCTCCTGTTAAGCAAAGACAAATGTTCATCCTGCAATTCAAACACATTGGGATTAAACATGGAGCAATCGAAATAGTGAATGTTTGTCTTAATTAGATCTGAATATTATTAAAAAATCTTTTTCGACAGGTGCTATATTTGTATAGTTTGTATCTCTGGGACAGTATATATTCAGATGGTATACTGCAGGTTTTGGATCATGCTTTAAGAGTGAATATGCTGAATACAATCCCATCTTTGCTTACCTTTAGGGACTAAGGGACCAATACAGCCAAGCCCCTTTTTATTACCTCCCAAAAGCTATGGACGGAAAGAGGCCCCTGAGAGTTAAACAAATCAATAAGGATAAATGGTGGTGAAATGGCTGACCCACCCTATAAATTATAAAACAGAGACCAGCCCCCCTGTCATAAAAAGGTGTATGTGCCTTTTGCCAGCAATCAGTTCTCTCAAGACAAGATGAGAGGATATTAGTTTATCTTAGTTTTCTAGATTCAGTGCAAAATCCAACACGGTTTGTTTATTTAAAAAGGCATTTTGCTCTTTGTTGTCATGCAAAAATTGGAAACAGTTATCAGTGTAATGTTAAAAAGTGGAAGGGATGTTTTGCTGCATTTATGTGGTGTAAGAATTATCAGAAGAATTAGTTTCCCAATCATATTTCATGGCTCATGTGATCTTTTTCCTTTGCTCTTTGTTGTCAAGCAAATACTGTTTTGCTTAAGCTTTAAGCAATAAAATATAATTACAACAAAATAGATGAATACATAAATAAATGTGACTTCCCCAAATGGGACCATCTGAGGAGCGCTTGGATGCACCATTCGCCTCAGTGGAAGTCTGGGGGAGTGGGGATGTCTCAGCTATCCTACATACTGTTCAGCTGACATGGGTCATGTGGTAGTGGTTAACTTAATACTCTTTCTAACAACAGATGGAATTTGTTGATTCAATAGCTGTTATTTCTGTGCAAGTCAGCTTAGAACAATCAGGTGTCACATTTCACCAATGATTGCAAATTCAAGGTGAATTTGATTTGTTGCTTTCTTATGTGTGAGTCACACATAAAAAAAATGTTTTCTGATGTGAGCTTTTCCAAAAGTTAATCATGTTGCAAATTGCACTATGCAGTAGTGCTTTTTGCTCAGTTTCAGCCAATTGGTGACAATTTAAATAGGATTAAAAAAGGGTAAATAGCTATATGACACCATTTCAAAATCATCATGAGGATTGTTTTCTGCCTTATATGTTCCATAAAAAAAGTTTTCCCATTGGCACATACGGGTAAACATATACACTGCCAGGCTCTACTAAAGGTAGTAAGCAAAACTGATGAAAAATGTTTATTGTGGAGTAAGAGTTTATGTTTGTTGTTTTTGGACCAATATGTTGTTGACCGGCTTTAAAATGCTTACTGTTGTGTGGCACTATCACAGTTCTATAAAGATACATTAGTGTCCTGAAAGACCAGATTTTAGTCCCTGGCAGCTTCCTGCAGATTCTTTAGTTTTCCTACATTGCTACCAGATGCAGCTGAGTTGGACTGTAGACAGTAAATGACCCATAGGTACAGATGAGGAAATGATTCTCTGCCTGTTAGTGTTGTCCTTGAAATGAACTCACATCCAGGCTGGTGCTGTCTATCATTCTCTTCATTGTACAATGAGGCTGTATGGGAGTATGCAGGTCAGAGCGTTAATGAATGACCTAATACAGCGTTTACTTGTATTTCCATTTGCTGATAGATGGTTTGTATTGCTGTTGTTGTACACCATTATTGCGGTAATTTGTCTGCAGGAGAGTAAGACAGATAGATGAGAGCTCCGTGTTTATGCAGGTCAGATGATAGATTTTGTTTTCACTGGTCTTGGAGAAGCTTATCTTGTGTTCTGTGGCCTTTGTATCTGATTCCTTATGGAGGCAAGATTGTTAAACACATAACTTCCCCATGTAGTCATTACTGAGCATTAAAAATTCGAGTAAATGTTCGTATATTAAGTAGTCGTACTAGAATCTACATTGAGTGAATTTAGTTTCCAGCTGACTTTTAATGCTCCGAGACAAATTAAATCTATCAGAAAGATAAGACATTTTATAATATCTGATCCTGAGGATTTATGACTTAAACTAAGAATCCCATCTTTACCAAAGAAGTGCTGTTACAGCAAAACTTGGGCCTGATCATTTGAGAGTGAGTTATTGCTGTTAAAATGTCAATGTCATTGTTCTCCGTATTACACCAGCCTCGCAATTTTGTTTCACAGTCCCAGTATTCTTTGCTATTGCAATCATAATTCCCCATTGAAAATAATGTAGTTGGCTAAAATTGGAACTAAAAACAGAGAAAATGTGATTAAAATGAAATGTTCTGGAAATGTGTTTCAAGGGCTGTTAGCTTTCGCAAATAATCCGTTGTGATCAGTGATGATGATAAAGTGTTACTTTGTATAATTATTAGAAGGCTAGAGGAAAATGTAGTTCACACACCATTGAATAAAAAAAAAAAAACATCCTTATACACTGTACCTGTATTCAGTGTTTCTGCACAGAGTTGGAGGTCGACATCTTTAACATTAGCAACTAGAACAAGTGAAGACACTGTGGATCCAGTTAAAGAACATTTCAGATAATATATAGCCTTTTAAAGGTGAAATGGTTCCAATGTACTTCTTCAAATGAAACCTGCAGCATTTTGGGGGGTTTCCACTGAAGGAATTCCCTGGTTTTTATGTTCTTTAAGGTCATAGTAGTCAAAGAAAAACCAGAGATGTAGAGAAAGGGAAAATGGTAGGGAGAGAAGGCAGAGACACTAAAATTGAATAGCTTCATGTTACACTTGAAAATGTTTCAGGTTTGTGACAAGTGCTCATGGTCTCCCATCTCGACTCTATTCTGACCTTGAATTGAATTTTATTTAAATTTCTAGTTTGACCTTTAGTTCCACACACTTGAAAACCAGGATGGTTTTTGTGAAGCGTCGGCCTTCCTAATTTTAGACATAACACTCTTCTGGTTGACATCATTTCAATTGCACTTTTCTCACACCTCAAACCTGCAACAGGTAACACTGCTGCAAGTGATACAATAACCATTATTGGAAAATCCTTTGTTTTTCTTCTAACCTTGTTAAAACCCATATGCAGGACTGAATTAAAGTGATAACCCTGTCCTTGCCCATTACGCACAAACAGGACTTGTGTATTTGATGAGGTGACATTGTTAAATTGGGGGTCATTTAGACCCGAGCGTTAGACCTCTTCTTTTGTCAGGCTGTTTTCAAACTACAATAACAGAAATCCAAATGGTTCAAAGCTGCATTTTACAGCTGTTGTCACTGAGTCTCCATGATGAGACGGAGGAGGAACGTTGTGAAGAAAAGAAAGTTACACACTCAGCCATAGAGCAAGATCTCCAACCTAAACGGAAGAATAAGTTGTTGGACTGACAAATCGGTGTGTGAATGAACTCCTGATGGTGGCAGGTGGCACCATGTAGGGTAGCCTCGGCCACCAGTATGAAAGGGTGAATGAGCGCAGTCTGTAGTGTAAAAGTGCTTTGAGTGGTCACAAAGACTAGAAAGTGCTATATAAGTGCAGTCCATTTACCATTTAAAAATCCACATGAGCATTTCAGGGTACAGAGCAGAGCACACACGTCATTATACACACAAGTAAGGTTTGCTGTTGTAAGGCTGCAGTTCTGGTGAATAAAGGCTAAAAAACCACTGACCTAGGTTTAGGGCAAAAACCTGTCTGGTTGGCGTTAGAAAAGAGCTCAAAAAGAAAACCATTAGGTAAATGTCGGAAGTGAAGTAGTTATGAGGACGATGTGATTCACAAAAAGTTCTGTGGTGTATAAATAACATTGTTTACTTGTGTATCATTGGACACCAACCCTGTTCTCCTGGGTGAAGCTCCCTGGTGTGTTCAATCCATCCACTACCAATCCGCCCCGGGAGCGACTCCCGCCATTTGTACTACGCATTGCCATCATTCATAATCACTACAGCCGCTAGAAGGCAGCCGAGGACAGTCTAAAACATAAGTATGGGTCTTAATTTGCTGCCTGAAGAAATGAAATTTTCAGATGGAATATTAAATCACCACTCATTTTACGTACTTGAACATGTCATTTTTCCTCTTTTGATTCAGGGTATAACATTTCCCTTTTAACACACAACCAGTGCTTCTTTTAGTGTTTTGTGATTGAAGAGTTTGAGTCAGCTGGAAGTCTTTTTCATACCTAACCAACAAATACAGCATGTAAACTCAGCTGGTCAGGTAAAGAAAGAAAGATGTTCTTTACAGATGTAATTAATATCAAAACAAACAGAATTAATTTGATATTAACTGAGCAGTAACATTATTTTCTATGTGCTTCACACACTACTGATGGTGTTACAAGAAAAAAAACTGGAATACAGTGGGCAGGAGCTTTAATCTGTACTCTGAAAAATGAATAAGAAGAAAATGTAAGGTTAATTTGTACATTGAATACAATCACATGTGCTCTTGTATTCAACCTTGCACACAGTTATGAGAAGAAGGCTTCTACTGGCACAGTACTATCTGTTTTCTACCATGGATTCATTCTATGCCTTTAAGTGAGGGAAAAAAAACACCTAGACTTACATGTCCTTTCTATTTTATGTCGTTTTGCTGTTTTGCTGTACTGTACGAAAAGGTGGATGATTGGAAATTCGGAGAGCCTGTCTACTTTCCGTTTGAAGTTTGCTTAAGCACTCATTTCTCCCCCAAAAAACATTTAGTCATCTCTTCAATTCTGAAAGCAGAGGATACTTTAATAGGTGGCAGCAAAAACCTGATAACCCACCGAGCTTTGTAGTCAAAGAGAATCCAATCTTTCAGCAACATGTTTGCAGCAGTACATGAATAAACGGCACGCTTATATAAATAAATAAATGAGACATATTCCATGGTGAATTAAACTTCTATCAGAAGCCTCAGACCACAGCTTTTCATTGCAGCACACATTATGGCCGTCACATCTCTGGGATTACTGCTATTATTTATTTTTTTACCTTTTATAGAAAGCAGTCATCAATCCTCTGTGACAAACATACAGTGTAGTCAGCTCCCCTAAGGCTCCATGCCTAATGAAATATACCATATACCTGTCCTCAGCTGCTTTTTCCTCTGCTCTGACAACCAGTGGCCATTTGCAAGCGCTCGGGGTGCAGCGAAATCATTCAAAAATATACTTGAGCCATTTAGTAATGTTTTCATGGCCCATGTTTTTCTCCCCCTCTGTGTGCATGACTCAAATGCTAGCATATTTTATGTCAAGCTTGAGATTAATCAGCTTTAGTGGTGTATAAATGCCAACATGCTGTTATCACTGTGAAGCTGATGGAAAACCAAGGAGCGACAATTGCTGTGTGGGCAGTTCAAATGTTAACTTACCTTGTAATACAATACTCTGTCAGCGAATCAGGGCTTAACGGTGACTCATTTTTAGGTCAAAAGGAACAAATCCTTGTGTTTAATGGAAACACTCAAAATCCTGCTGAGACAATGTTGCCACTGTGAAGTGTGTTGCAGATTGTTGAAGCTACAGATAGAGTGGCTCACTTCCTCGCGAGCAGCAGCAGCAGCATGTGACTACAGTATCACATTCTCTTTTTCAGCTCGCACAGTCAAAAGGAGCTCGAGCTCCAGATGGCCTGTTAGTGCGGTGTCTTCCAATATTTTGGAATGTTTTACCTTCCAATATCAGACTAGCAAAAGCTAATTTGAGTAAGATTTTTTTTTTGTTTTGAAAGCTTTGTAGCCTTGTTTTGAAAGCTTGATAAGTGTTGGCTGCTTTCAGGTTACTACTACAACATGCCATTATTTTCCTCTCATCTTTTGAATAAACTACTGCACGATCCAATTGCGACTGCAAAATTTTAACCACATCTACTGCTGACCACGGACCAATTTCAATCACTTAAAGCCTCACGCCCTGAACCTTCATGGACTTAACTAACATCACCTGATAAAAAGCTTTCCCAATGGCACTTTTGGCCTTGCAAAGCCAAACAATGCCGTGCTGATTCGCGTTTCCATTACCGGTTCTTTGATTTACTGAGTCAAACCGAGTCGAGCCGGCTCACGTATGGAATACAGGCTTTAGTGCTTTAGTGCTTGAGATCGAGAGGCTGCAGGAACATGTAACTAGAGCCTGACAGATTTATCAGTTGACAGATATTATCGGTCGATATTGGCCTATCAAAGGCATATCAGTATCAGTGTATGTGCTGTCCAATGTGCTGTTATGGATACCTATTGTAAACAATATATAATGCAGAAATGTTGCTTGGTGTAATTTAGCTATTTACTTTTTTATCGAATTTTGAAATAGTCAGAAATTGACTGAAACTGAACAAGTTATGTTTATTTTTTTATTTTGTTCCCCTTTTTTTATTTTCTCAGTATATCTATAGAAGTGGCTGACAATGTAATGTCTGTAATGTATAATAATGTATAACAATGGCATTTTATAAAGTGTTATGTTTGGTGCACAATCCACATAAAAAATTTATATTTTCATTCAAGTTAAAAATTGCCATATCCACCATATAACATATAACATATAACATAACATATAACATTACCTTGTTAGCACCAAACATGTTCAGAATCCCTTTATTGGCCAACTGTTCACAGAACTGGACTTGGTGCTACAGTGTAGTAAGACAAGGGTTAAAAGTTAAAAAGTTAATTTTAAAGTTAAATAAAGAATTATATGATGCACAGCTTAGAATGATAAAACATGGCATCATATGCAAGTCAAGAATATTAAATATCCTGCATAATGCTACATCTGCACATATTTCACAGTCCTGACAAACATTGCACTTACTGCATATGTACAATCGTGGGTTTGGAAATCAGGACTTTCTCTGGTGATCTTGTGAAATCACAACGCTATGAATTATGGGTGATTCCCTTAGTCACCATCTCCAGAACTGTGGACTTATGGACAGAAAAAGCTCAAATGTGTGTGAGGCAGCCCTCAAGCACTGACTTACAATGAACAGGCCTAAATTCCTTGAATCCCTGAGTGTGGAGATTGAGATTTTTGACACAAAACACATAATCCTTTATGGGCTCCAGCGGTGGAAATGGTACAAGAAAGAATATATAATGTATATTGTAAGTCAATTCATTTAGCACATAAACATCAAAACAACCACAAACAATAACTAAAAGAGTACAATAGCACTGTTGGAAAAACAACAGCAGGCTTTCACTGCAGTGTTTTCTTTGAAAAGCCTTTCTTAGAGGCATTTTACAATGACAGACAATACTATGGACGTGGTTTCATAGTCCTGAGCTGGGCGCAAAGTTATGAATAGTACATGACTGAAACCTATAAACTGACCCACCACATGTAACCCTGGGATGCCTTGAGGTGAAGTTGGACAGCTTGGACAGTGGAGGACTGTGAATGTGAGCTGTGAGTGTTTTGAGGGGCTGCATGTCATGAGTGAGGGATTGTCTTCAAACGTCAACAAAAACACAGCCAGGGACTGCCTCTGTGTTCCTGAATGCAGAAGTCTCTGGAGGAGGTGCACTGTGAGTTGTTTACTTTGTTTAACTCACTAAAATTCAGCAGCTCTGCTGAATTTTTTTAGTCATACAGTGCTGCAGGAAATCAGGAAAATATACAGTACATCCTGTAAAACCAAAAAAGAAAATTGCCTTTGGAAAGTCTCAGCCTTTTCTGTTTTGTTTTTGTCTCCCCACTCTCTCCACTACACAAAGTTCGAGCTGCACAGTACAAACGTAAGCTCTGACTGTTCAGATCACTACCGGTCATGATCCATGCAGGGCAATCTCACCCTTTGTAAAAGAACAACATATACCAATATGTGCCATTATTACACATTCAACACATCCTCAAACAAATATTTCTAAATTGACATATATGACATGTGATGATGATGTAACATTGTGAAACAGATGCGGTTTTAAACAGTGTGTTGAAATTTGATGACTTGTTTGGATGTAGAAAAAGATCATGATATTTTACCAAAGAAATGTTTATATTGTTATTATTTGGAATATTTGGTGTCATGTCCATTTGGAAAATGTTCTTATAAAATATTTTTATCAGTTTATGCACAATAGGTGAACTGTGTTCTCATAAATGGTCCCAAAACATATACTGTCAGCTATGTTTTCTCAATGACAATGGCATTAATTTACTAAGGACGAGCTGATTAAACTTAAATAAAAAAAAAAAAAATAGATAAACACCTTTTAGATGTACATGTCCTTGGTTAAATCTACTGTATTTTGGTCAATTCAAGTTTAAAGATATTGCAAATTGCTTGGCTTTATAAGTTCAGGTATACTAGTACGATTTGGAGGTACAGGGTGCTTTCATCTTCTAAATGTCCATTCATACTGTTCCCACCTGGCTCTCCAGGCGACTGTTAAAGGTTTTTGGCCCTTCCAACCATGCTCAAAATGACAACTCTGCCATAAGTTGAATTCATTTGGAGGTTTCAGTGAGCCCAGCACAGTAATTGAGTATGAGGAATGGGGGCTATAACCATTCCCCGTGTTCCCTTGTCCACCTCATCACCTGCCATCTATGTAACTGTCCATCTATTGTCCCCATGGGAACCCATTCCATCATTGCTGGTAATGGCTTTTAGGTTGTCCAGATAATGGCTTAACTGAGGTTGGGTTGTAACTTCCTGACATGTCTGGATGAGTGGCAGGTCTTAAACTATGCATACAGCCATTTGTGTTTAGGCTTATATAATGAACCAAAGGGGCATTGATCTGGTTGAGTCAAATCATTCTTAAATTTAACTTCAAGTTATTAAACTTTGCAGGCCTTGCGCATGTTAAGACAAGTATGGAGACCGGATTCTGCTTTGCTAATCGAAGAGTGATCTGTTGAAAAAATCACAGAGCTGCTGTCTTGGTTAAACTTGAGCTGAAAATCAATACAGCAACCACATAATGGAATAGGACAGATCATGAAAAGACCATTAAGGTAATATCAACTGAGTGCTTTTTAACCGTTTCTGTGTCTCTCTCTCCTTTACCATTTCACCATACCATTTTTTCAAAATAGTGATGTTTTGGTCTTCATATGTGGTGCACATAAATCCACAATGCCACCATAAAACACAATTTCCCCGCAGCAGACCCATTACATTAGATCAACTATGCGGCCTTTAACTATGCTAAGTACCAATTATAACATGTTGGTCATCTTGTTAGAAAACCATTTGTGTGTCTGGGATACAAGACCTGTGCCCTCTGAATTCAAGGACATTATATGCTGAAGGACAGCACTCAGAATCACTTAAATTGACATAAAACCCAATTAGTGTTTCCTGCTTGTCCATGATTACATTTCTTTAAGGGGAGCAGGCAGGGTCTATACTGTAGCTCTCCCATCTGGCATGAAAATGGCATCAGCACAAAAAGGTAATGTTAAAAGAACCATCATATGACTGAGAAAATGGTTTTATCTGATTGTCCTCTCCTTTGTGTGGTCAATATCCTTTTTTTTATGTGTCCAAACTGCCGTCTAAACGGTGCTGACTTCTCTCTTATGCATCCGAAACAGATAGGCAGTTTTGTTTCATTCTCCGCTTGACAGCTAGTGGCATTTTGTTTCTCTATAAGGGCTGTCATTCTGTCAAGTTGCGAGAAGAACAGCAGAACAGGAAAATGGTGTTGTGGTGCATGCTGCAAATGCTGGACACAGGCAGAAGGAGGGTGGTAAAATTGTGAATAAACACACCTGTTGAAGGACATCTGGTTGGCTCTTAGTGATGCTGGAAACTGGCTGCAGCAGGAATTGTTATGCATTAAGAATGTACAGAGCTAATGCGACTGCACAGAATCAATTTGTGTGGGAGTGTATGTGTGGCTCTGCACCTTCAGTATATGCAAGTATGCCATGCATCCATTTACACATATCAATTTATGTGCTTTTTCTATTTCCGTTAAGAGCCGTAACCAGTGGCGATTGTAGAAAATTAAATTATATATGGTTAAATGGCATCAAGGTGAAATGTAAGGGTAGCGTGACAGAAGCATTATTTTGTTGGGTAATAAGTGAAATCATTATAATGCTTTAAATGATGGTGGTTAAAGTCAAGGCACTGAAAAGGGCTCATTAGGCAATACACTGTTACAGAGTCTTGTTCTATTATGCAATGTCCTATCACTCGAAAATTTTATTCCAGTGCAGCAGAAGAGGGCCATTTAAATAGGTATAAAGCCTATGTAACGGCAAATCACTGAACAGTGCAGTACAGTGTATTTCATGAGAAATAAGTGATTTAAGCCTATTAGGAAAACAACAGCTCTTAAAATACCCACTTTGGTTAATGCAGGGAGCTAGCTTCATTAGTAAGCATTTAGCATTTAGAGAAGCAGTAGAGTTATTTGTATGATTGAGAACATTCTAGTTGTAGTACAATAATGTGCATGACACAGATACCGTATTCACCAATTGCAAATTAGAAGTATTATAAAGTCCAATAATAAGTACCATAAAAAGAGAGGTCAGAAAATCTGCATGATAAGAGAACAATATTAATTCCAGCATCAGTTGCAGGAGCATCGCTTTCACAGCATCTTCAACAACAATCAACCATGCTAAATGGCAACTGGATGAATTTCTGAACTGCCAGTATGAGACTCGATATAAATTCCAGATGGTATTCCGGATCCCCGATCACCACCAAAATCTAATCATCTGTTCCTTATCCCAATACACACGTTGTCCAAAAATTTCATCCAAACTTGCAGTACTTTCTGAGTTGAGTTGTTTGTACCCAAACAAACAAACATGAAAACATGGCGGAGAATCACAATGTGATTGAAACATTCTGTGCCTCATGTTTTGTGCATCACATTTTTACGTAGCTATTTCACTTCCAGTCATGACACCCTTGTAACTTTTCACTTTTGGCGAACCGTACACGTGTGGGCTATTTTTAGAACGCTGTGGCTCAGTTGGTAGAGTGGTCGCCCACTGATTGTAAGGTCGGTGGTTGGATCCCTGACCATGGCAGACTACACGTTGAAGTATCCTTGGGTAAGATACTGAACCCTAAATTGCTCCCGATGTAGCGTTCATCTGTGTTTGATTGTATCCTGATGGTGGCAGATGGCACTGTGTAGGGAAGCCTTGGCCACCACTTTGAATGTGTGTGTGAAAGGGTGAATGAGCGCAGTCTGTAGTGTAAAAAGCGCTTTGAGTGGTCGCAAAGCACTAGAAAAGGGCTATATAAGCCCTTTATAATTGCAGTCCATTTACCATTCCATTTACCATTCTGTAGCAAAAGCCTGTAAACGGTCATATGGGTCATTTGACAAACACTCATATGGGTCATTATGGGTGGTAATGACAAACAACCTTTTGTGTTATCTAGGTTGGAGATCTTGTTGGCCAGTATCTAAGAGGATACTGAATACTATAGTTGAGAACACCAAACATGCTGCAGTGGCTTTGCGCAACTAGGAAAAATGTTTCTAACTTTTCCTGTGGTAAAAAACTGATAAATAACATACTTTTCACCAAAAGTAACCAGAAATGCTGCCATTTCTTTATTGATATTCAAGCAGCATTCTAGCACAATTTCTGTATTAGCATTACGTCAACAATAGGCATCACATCAAAGCTAAATCATCTGCACCCTTAAGGAGTATCCTGATTTGTTTTCAGATGAGAAGAATGGTGCTTGACATACAGGATAAGATGGAGAGGAGGAACAGGGCTGATGAGGAGGANNNNGGGGGGGACTCGATAATATGTGAAAGCTGAAAGAAATATAGTAACATTTTGTTGTCTATAACTGGAGTAAGAAGATATTATTTCACAGCTGCCACACACTGTTGCTGCACTATTTGTCTGTGTGATGCCAAGTCCAGACTGAGTGGTACAATAGTACAAGACTGGCAGTGCAAATAACACAGTAATCTAAAGCTAATATCAATTCTGGGTGCACAAGTATCAAATCTGCAACACAAACGGGTGCTAACAAACATATTCTGCAACAACTTTTTCAGTTATCTGCTGTGAGTAAACGTGATGGGACAAAACTTTCGCCCTGGACCAACGGCCCTGTGTAAATACTCTAATGCAAGCCAAGCATGGCAGTGCAGTCGTTTAATATTCCACTGGCATTTTTGATGAAAATCAGCTCAATTAACATTAAAATTAGCTTTAATATGTAGATTTGGTCATTTTAACATTTCATTTTCCCACTTAATGATTCAGAACTGGGAATCCAGCCATGATTCAATAGTTGTTTTTTTTTGCTTTTAAGCTGCTATCTTGGACAGAGACAGCTGAACTAGTATTGACTCTCATGTTAGTAGATTACATCTCATTGGCAGAGCTGAGTAAAGGTTTGACAGTGTTTTGCATCACTTCTGATCACTGAACCTGACTGCAGCCTTTGGCTTGCGTACTGAAAACACCACAAATGTTGCAGGAACAAGCTTAGAATAACTACAAGAGCACAGTTTTTAATGATGAGAACTGGCTTCAGAATTAATTTCAGAGCAAATAATAGAGACTGCATCTGCTTCTTTTGTGTAGCAGTGGTATTTGTGTGCGTATGTGAGGAAGAGGAGAGAGCGACACACACACACACACAAACCGGCATAAAGCGATAAAGAGCGGCTTAAACTAAGAGATAGGGCAACTGTAGTGGGCCAAGAAAAGGGGTTTTTGTACTGCAGGGGATTCGGTGTGGAGCAAAACGATTGTTCGATAAGAAAGATGACAGAAGCACCACAGAGAAACGTAAACCTGATACAGCGCAACAACATGGAGTGCTCGAGAGGAATCCTGTTAGTGCCTTAATGACTTTTCAGTATGAGAGTGTGCCTGTGCAGATTTGAAACCTGATGGGGTGAAAGTGGTAAAAAAAAGACTACAGGGATGCTCTCACACTTAAATCTCCTAATCCACTCAGTCGGCATGATGAGACCCCGTGTGTGGCCCTAAAGGCCTGAAATTATTGCCTTCTTCCTTTTTGTCCTGTGTAGATAGACAAGATGCTATTTCGTGATACTGTTGCATGAGAGCTTGAATAGGAAAATGTATAAATTGCAGATATTAAAAGTATTTGCTGCAAAATCACAGTAAGTAGCACAGTATTATGCCTGCTTCGTGTGTCCCTGAAAAACATCTTTTAACATTGGAACAGGGACTTGAAATAAACTCCAAATTTGACTAAATGTATCATCTGAATGGCATAAAATCTACTATTACTACTACTTAGATACAACATATTTCATAGTGAGGCTGAGGAAAGTATAGTGTTGTGTTCTCCTTCTCCAGAAGAGGGCAATGAGGTTTTGCACCTATTATTCCCTGATGTTTGGTCAAGAAAAAGGTTAGAGAATTGTACTGTATATGCCCTGTTTCATCAATTATCACATAACCTCTTTTATTAAACACAGTCAGACTCATAGCATGATCTCTATTAGTGCATAAAATGTTCAAAAACATGCAGAATTCTTTCTCTAACACACACAAAAAAAAAATTCATCCTGCATCCACAACATTAAACAGTCGTTTGTTGGACCTTTGCACTAACCTGAATCTGCAGAAATGTGATGCTTTCCTCTCTGTCATGTTTACTGCATTCCAACCTCGCGTCCAAACATAATTAGGCAGCATTGCAGAAAGTCTTTTCTCATTATCTCTTTAGAGTGTCTCGAGCTCATAGAGGTCTTAATTGTGCTTGACTGGCAGGACCTTGTTGCCCCCTCTCAAGCATTTGATCTTCAAAGAGTCCCCCCCCATGTTACAGCACAAAGAGCACTCCACACTCTCCTGTCTCTGCGAGGGCCCGGCTCTTTTATACTCATCTGTAGCAGGCTGTGTACCATTCACATCAAGGTTACACAAGTAGATCATTATGCTCATCGTGTTGACTGTACACAACACCTGTGAGTGTACAATAGGGAAACAGAACACAGCGAGAGAGAACACAGAAGAGAAACACGTTGACTTGTACTGTGTGGGCGTCAGGACATACTCAGTATCAGTTCACAGACATCATACACAAGGGCATCATTCTCTACACCAAACAGCCTCAGACCACAAAAAAATGTTTTCAAGTCTGAGGTGTCCTCCAATTGAAGATCAGACAAGGCAGCCTTGGACAAAATGGCCTTAGACAAACAGCATCAGACCAAAAGGCCTCAGACAAAACAATATCTGGCAAAACGGTATCAGACAAAACAAGTGGAGATAAACGGTATCAGGGCAGTCGGCCTCAGAACAAGCAGCCTCAGGCTGAACCCCTAGAAAGTCCCTGCTCCAGCCTGTCAAGTGAAGATACTCTCTCACTTGCAGGAATATCATTTCCGGTTTGGATGTCTGGCCTTCAGAATAAAATTGCAGGTTGTCAAAAGATTATAATATTTTTGACAAAGTAGTTTAATATTTCATCCTTGCACTTACTCTGTGAGAATTTCAAGTTAGTATAAAACATCAAAGAAATACAAAATACCATAATACACAAAACTGTTACTGTTACTGTTTATGTTGGTCACACAAAACACAATACTCAATGAAAAAGAAATGACATTACTTACTCATTTCTCAACAGGAAAAGTAATAAGTAAGTAATAATTATATTTGATTGTTTTCATTGTTTACCTCACTGCCGAAGGTGTTTTGAATGCGTTTTTATGGATCCCACTGCAGTTTAGATACTTTACGTTCTTGTGGCTCAACAATAACACGTGTAGGGTGAGGTGTTTTTTCAAATGGCTGGTGAGGTCAGGATGGAAGTCATAGGGCCGCCAAACCTGGGACAGGGGGTCCAACACCATGAGAAACATCTGTTTTGTTCAATCTAGTGCAGATTGGTGGAAAAAAGGGAAATATTGTTGATCAGTTGGTGAGTAAAACTAACATCTAATGGGTGACAGTAACTTTAGGGTTAGGGTAAGGGTTAAGTTTAACTTATAAGTATGCAAGGTCTCATGTGGGTTTAATTGCGGTTAATAATGTGGTCTCCCCACACTGCAACAATCTCTTCAGTGGAAAGCTAACCATGCAAAATTTTAAAGTTATGGGAAAATACTGGGATCAGTTGCTGTATTGTAATTACTGAATTGCAGTCCATGTTACTAAAACAAGTAATGACATTACTCTCTCTGCCCACCAGCTGATACCCCTATGTATTATTTATTCCAATTACTAGAAAGGTATGTTGCTGCTAGCACGACACAGTCATGTGGGAGTGGGGGCACTGCTGCCTCACCTGAGGCTGTTTTGTCTCAGGTTTTTTTTCAGAGGCCACCGAGCCTGATGTTCAGTTGCACACCACTTCACAATTGACAGTGTTTTCCCTGTGACCTGAAGCCTTTTGGCCCTAGGAACAACATGGTTTTGTATGTTCTCTGAAAACCGATGCTGAGGTCTGAAAATGGCCTGAAATGTGTGTACCTTGGTTTTTAGTTTGTGCATGGTATTGATTGTCAGAAAGAGTGATGATTTTTTTCTTTTACCTCTGCCATTTGATTCGTCGCCTTCCATCCACCTTAGTGTTTTGGCATCTTACTCACTGTTTTCATCTCCATTTCCTCTTTCAGTGGGCATTCTCTGTGACATGACACAGGCATGAGTGACAGCTTGAGTGTGAGCAAGAGAACAGCCTGAGCAGAGGAAATTGCAGTGCCACACCCGTGGGTACTCGCGGCGAGTGCTGTGACATCTCTCCCGTGAGAGGGAACTTTGTCTTTGTGAGCAATATTGCAGCTCGCAAGCAAAACCCCATATTTACACACACAACATGAGGGTAGTGGGCAAAGTTCATTCACTGCACCCAATTACTGAAAGCACTCCAAGCCATTTTCTGCGCTCAACTTTAATTTACTTTTGATTGTCAGCACCCAGGCTTAGTACAATGCCCTCCATAAATCACTTTTCTTGGTATAGATTTAGGTTGGAATGGCAACTTGCACAAACATGGCACGTGGTTCCCTCAACCTGCTCTTACTATTACTAACAGTGGAATAAAAATGAAGCATTACTATCCTTCTTATCTTTTCATACAAGTGTGGATTATAATACACCTGTCTGAGAAATTAATTCAGGTTTCAGGTCACCTTTTTTGATATTTAAACATAAAATACTACTTGGAGGTCACAGTGTTATTTCTATGTTTTCCCCCTATCTGCTTACTGCTTTACTGCATTGTATAACATTGTGTAACAGATAGCTATAACCTTGGGTGGAGAAATTTACTGCATTTTGCTCTGCTCCCTGCTTTATCACCATCCATCGCCATGGGTTCAACAAGGATGGTGCTGAACTGAATAAATCATTTTGCATATGCATCCTCAGTGAGCTGTACAGTGTTGACATACATAATACAAAAAAATGCCTGGAATATTACAGAGCTCTCTCATGTGGAGCACCAAGGAAATTGCCTTAGGTGGAGATAGAATCCTGCTCTCTTTGAGATGCGAACAGTTTGCTTGGACAGGTTGGTTTTCCAGAATTCAAGATTTTGGGGAAGGATCATGCATAATGTTGAAGTCTATTTTTGACTACAAAACATTCAGTATTCTTCTCACACTGTCATGTTAGTTGGAGATAAGATGTTGCATATGTGTGTATACAGTATCAGCACATCAGCATATATGCCGATGCTATGGGGTATTAAAGAGACGGAAGATACAGTGAGAGAAGAGAACTTTGTGCTTTAGTTGCTTTGCTCTTAAACTCTTAAAAATTCATGAACAAAATGTTTTAGGGTACTTTATGTCAGCACAAGTTGAAATTTCTTAATCCAATGGCAGAGAGTGATTATTTCCCCACTTTTTTCCTTGTCTGTCCGAGCCTTTGCCCTGACAGCAATGGCATTTTTTACACTGACTGCACCATCCATGTTCATACCTGGAGCGACAGTCTATTCATGGGGCAATCCGCTGGATCTCAGGCCGGACTCCCTAGGCCAAGTGGCACGCTCGCTGCTTGAAGGGAGTCCAGAACATCTCTTTTGGAAACGGTGTAGGCCAGGACAGGGAAATGAGGTTCCAGGGCAGGAACAGAGGAGGAATAGAGACATGGAGGAGATAAAGTAGTTAGCTGCCACTAGTGGTTAGTGCTCTGCCAAATGTCAGGTTGTTGTGGAAAACCATTAATGAACTTACTACATTCATTGAGTTTCTCTGAGTATTGGCAGAAAAGTCATTTTAATTTTGTTTTAATTGAATATAACTGTCTGATAAGATCACAGGCATAGACAACAAAGCAGCAGCAAATGCTCTTTCTCTAAAGTGTCTGGGCAACTGGTTAAAACCCAATCATATTGCTTTTATCTTAAGTGAGAAAAGTTAATTGGCATAAATTCCTGGAGTATATGACTTCTCAGTGGTCACAGGTATTTATCGGCTCAAACTCTGAATGGCAGTGTTGGAAACATGACATCGAGATGGACACATTAATTTCTGCCCCTTTTCCAGTGCAATGACTCTTTGTCATCTCAGCCACAAATTATGTCCGTCTCTGTCCAAGAAGACCTCGAACAAGGAGAGACTATATCAAACAGATATACATTTTTAGAAAAATATATATATAATAGATAAGTAACCACTGTAAAACTTTCTGTGGCCTCCATGCTACTTTCTACTGTTTACAAATCCACGTTGGAAGTGACCCATGGGGAGGAAAAAAAACAGCAAAATTGCATATTTGTCTTGAATGTTTATTGCACAGAGCGTTAAAGACAGAGTGAAACAGCTAGGAAGACTTTCTAGCTAGTGAGGATCAATTGTTGTGTCAATAGTTTTCTGGTTATTTTTACCTTGCTGGCTGTGGGAATGAACACTTTGGAGGACAGGAACTACAGCTAATGCCCATTAAATACAGCAGAAGTAAGTTCCTGCAAATGGATAGCAGGTTAGGTTCCTGGTGTCAAGCAGTCAAAAACGACCATTTGAATCATCTACAAGCTCCTGCAGCTGTCAACAACAAATGTGCCAGCATCAGTCTTGAGAGGCTGACTCTTTCACACGGTGAGATCATGACACTGTTGCACACCGCTGTCTTCCTCTTGATTTCACTCAGATTCTCGTGTTTTTATTCAGTGGACCAGTCAACACACTGGCAACAGAACAGAGCATCACTGACAGCTGCAACTGAGCTGTCAGTTGTGTGTGTCTTTTTGGGGACTTTAACATGTGTGACATCGCCGCAGTGAATGCCAATTTGGAACAGAGTAGCGGATGTCATACCAGACCAGAAAGAGTGCTGTACCTGTTTGAAAGTAGACCCAGTGGCAATGTTTCTGGGAAGTAGCCATCCTTTGGACCGCAACAGATGATAATAGTTATTGAGGAAAAGGATGTTTTTCTCTCAGCAAGGAATTGCATGGAATGTTTGTTTTGGTTGTGTCTACCCCAAAATAACTATTTCTGGCCACCACTTCGGTCAGAAAATAGCCACTTTGTCTGCAATGGTAACTTTGGTGAAAATATCTAGTCAGTTTCTGATCCTATATTGCTCACATAACCGTGTAACAAGCATTGCATAGCACTCAACAACTCTGTTGTCTGCTAGTTTGCAGGAGTTTTGTTCCTGAGTTGAAGCCATGGTAGATGATTTCCATTTTTGTATAAAAATCATGCGTGTAGCCCTAATGAAAACGTATTGGTCACCACATCTTAGATCACCATCTATCAAAGCACGGCCATTAATCACATCCTAGTTTTATGATAAATACTTAAATTTGCATCATCTATTTATGTGAAATAGGAAACAGCTGACCACAGAGCACATAGTTTATCTGAGTTACTATTTGCTTATCCCGTATCTAATTAAAACAGGAAGTACTTCCCTTGCGGCCTGTGCAATTGAAAAACAACCCCAGAGAAGCCGGTCGCTCGGAGCCACAATAATGTATCACCAAATGTTTGTAAGCCAATACTTCCATTAATTCTCACAGCAGCATTAACATCTCCCTTGCTGACTTAAGCAGAAATGCATTAGTCCCTGGCACGATGAATTCTCAGTGACTCTATGTATCTTTTTCCCCTCGTTCACTGTGATCGGCTGTGTGTGCATTTACATAGTAAGCGTTTGTGATTATGTGAGTAATGTGAACTTTAGTGTTGGCGCCCCAGAGAGAACCCCTGACAAAAACAGAAAGCAACAGAGAAAGAAAAGGGGGGCAGCCGGAGGTGGAGCCGGCCTCGGTTTACAATAAGTGAAATGACAATGCTTCAGCGCTACCTTGGGGGCTGGGGTTACAAACATGGAGAGGGTGTTATGCAAAGGCAATAGAGCATAGCCCTGTATTACAGGTCGGATTAGATAAGTGTGGCGCTTCAGTTGACTGGCAGATTCAATTTGCTCGGCCGTATTGCAGACGAGGCCTGTCTCAAGAATAAGGGTGTGGAGCAGGTGAGAAGTGACTACATTTGGCACAACATCGAGGTAATACCTATTATGCATTACAGCTGGTGAAGAGAGGTCGAAGGCCATAAAACTATAGTGAAAGAAAACACAACTTCATCTCAGCTATGTAGAAATAAACATGCAATCATTAAGCAGCTTCTTGCAACAATATTAGAGCTTATTAGCCTAATGCTTTAAAGGCATTATGTGTGCTGCTCAGTAGTCGCTGGCATGCAGCCAGTTTTGGATTCCAGTAAACACGCTGGCATGTGAGGAACTGGATTTAATCTATTGCTCAGGAGGGAAATGTTAATTTTGGCATAACAAATATGTGGTCTGAACACTGTCATTGTGTTGTGCGTGCTTGGTGAATGTGCCGTCCCTTAGTAAAATGACTTGGAACAGCTGCCGTGTTTACATACACGTGCTTGTGCATGCCTACCCTAAAAGATGAAGAGGTAATCAAATGATTACACAGTCTGTCTCAGCCTCCCCCCTCCCTCCCCGAGTGTTATCAAGACAAGACTTGAGGGTGTCCTTCCAGGAGATTGTCGGAGAAGGGAAACATTTGCTCCCCGGCCAATACCTTTTAGTTGATGCATGAATATGAAGCAGCACAGCACAACAGATTGAGTGTCAAGTCTGCAATCTTTCATGATTGCTGTGGTGTCCAAAATATTTGAGCCATGAATTAATCAACCAGACAATCCAAACAAACAATCCACACATGTGCTACTTCTGACAGAGTTTCTGAGCTATGACTTTGACTGTTATCTGGCTTTTTCTCTGTAGCATTACAATGATGTCACCGCTTTGGTCTTCAGTAAAATGTCTCACAAAAATGAGTACACCCCTTGTATTTTTGTAAATATTTTGTTATATCTTTCCATGGGATAACACTAAAGAAATAACACTCTGATACAATGTAAAGTAATCCGTGTATAGCTTGTTTAACAGTGTAAATTTCCCCTCAAAATAACTCAACATACAGCCATTCATGTCTAAACTGCTGACAACAAAAGTGAGTAAAGCACTGGAACACAGCATCAAATAGCCAAAGGTGTGGCTGTTGAAGCTTATGATGTGTTCAAACCAAACACAGAGGTAATTATTCACATTACCCACAAAGTCCTAATTTATACTCTGTCAGGTCTGTCCACAAGACAGATAAGCCAGCAACTTTTAAAACTGGAGTTTGGAGGGATCAGGTTGGGCTGCGGGCATATTTCAAGTAAATATGCAGAGAAATGTATGGCTTGAGGTGAAAAATTTCAATTTGCATGAATATTGGAGGATCCTGCGTCTACTTTGCATTGCTTTTCTATGTAATCACACTGTGCAAAGAATGTGCTTTATGTTTGGTTTGAGCACACTATAGTTCCTGCTTTGGCGTATGTGATCAGCAATGCAGAACCTGCTCCCTGTTAGGACAGGAGTCGTTATATTGGCCAGGGGCAAAATAATGTCATGTAGTGAGTCAACATTCTCCATAAACTTTTATATACTGTCTTGCAATCCTTAAAATCTGATGTTCTGTAAAAATGACCAACCTTAAATGATCATGACATACCACACTTACTGCTGACATTTAACAATTTATTTTGGAGCTGTGTGCGCTCTGGTAACTGCAGTATCAGCAGAAAGCTCTAGTTACCATAGGTTCTCTATGCAATGTAAGTAATTATCTATTTTAGAACATTATAGTCGAAATGTAAACACGTCCACACACTGCACTGCAACTCATTTCTTCAGGCCTTGCCTCAGGTGGTGTCCAGTCATTTAAAAGATTTCAGGAAAAAAACACTGCTAACCAAACAGATCATTATGGATAGATACAGGGTAAAAGGTCTGTTGGAGCTCAGGGCATGCCCTGTGGCAAAGACTGGATATAATTGTCTCGCCCTGAATTGAGATATCTGAACTTTGACAGAATTGTGTATAAGAGACGAACACAGGAGAGTGGGGTGAAAAAAAACAGCAGGAGAGAGGAGAGGGAACGTATCAAGGTCTCGCCCAACACTTTCTAATGCAGTGAACCCCGAAAAAGGCAACTAATTGCCAAATTATGTTGAACTGGCCATGCATTTATTAAACACAGCCTGTAAGGAAGAAGTGAAACATAATGTTGGCAGCAAGCAACACATCGAGACGAGGATGAAGTCATACAGATGTTGATGAAAGTCATTCTTAATCGCATTTTAATCACTCAATTATACAGCAACGTTTGAGATTTGGAGTGACACGACTAAGGCTCATCATTAGCAGAGTTAAATGTGGGCCAGAGGATAACAAAAGTCAAGACATGAGCATGCAGAATCCCCATAGGCATGCATTATACAGCCATCTGTATCTGTACATCAATCTAATGGAATGACATACAGGACGTCTGCGAAGGAGACATTTAATGCCTTGTCAAAACATTACCCCTGTGACTGTTCTCCCTAACTTTGACAGACTACCTTGTCAAGGCATGGAGCGTTTTATGTCTCCCATCTGCCTCGTCCTGCTGACAGGCGGCTGAGTCAGATGGTCTGGCCTGAGAATGGATGCACAGCGCCACACTATAACACACACACTCACTGACCCATTTACCTTTTTATTTGTTCACTTACACATTGCAAAGCTCATGTGATCTATCACTTTTGTGCAATATCAGTCTCTTTGCCTCCAAATTCTGTCATGAGAAGATGATCGTGGGGCCGCGGTCACAGTCTTAATCAATTCAGAGCCTCACGAGGCATGACAAATTAGTCTGACTTCAAATAAAAGAGAACTATGAGACAACTTGTTTTCTATTGCTGCTGAGCTATAAACACTCATATGACACATCATAACTTGTGCTCAAAAGATAGCTTCGGATTTTCCTCAAGTCTGCTTTAATATAACGCTCATATGCCATATGCGCGTTGAGACAGTTATTGGTCGCTGTAATCACTCTTCCTATCAACACCGTGAAGCAATATTCTCTCACTGCAGTCAACTGAGGACGTGAGCATATATATTATCAGTTGATATGGTGAACGTTTTAGCAAAAATTTGCTTCTTTACACGTCCAGCATTTGCAAAGCAACATTAATTCTGAGTTGTGTTTCTGTCCGCCTAATGAATGTCAGTCCAATAATCACTTTTCTTTTAGCTCTGATTTTGGTCTGCACCACCTTCTGAGAGAAAGGAGTGCTCTTTGGTCAATAAATGTTCAACTATGGATACTAATTTTTCTTTTAGAGTGAGAGGCTTAGTTTTTTTTTTGTTTTTGCCCAGAGGCTAACCATAGTGTGGCTCCAATGAGCACTCACATATTCCCTTCATGAAGCTTTAAAATAAAGCCTTGAAATATTGAGTCTTTATCAGAGACTTTGAATAATTCCATAATGATACATCTAGCACTGAATGTGTGACTAATTATCCATATTTCTGTTATTAGCCATGCAGTAGCCCTCCATGATGGGTTGAGTCTGTCAATGTGTGCATTGTAAAGTTCAGCCAAAGATAATATGAATGTTAAGCAGACAGAAAGCACCTTTCTATCCACCAGTATCTAATTCAACATATGGCATGTGATTGCATAAAAAGACCAACACATTCTTTCATCAGGGAAATAGTTTTAATCTCTCATGTAAAGCGGAGGCACTAATCTGTCCATGCAATCCCACTCTTGCCTTTTCAAGGTGGACATTCATCTCAGACCATGTAAGGCAGCAGGAGGTGACACAGTCCCCTGGGAAATCTGTCCCCCTCCGCTGTATTTGTATGGCTGCACTGACAGACTGAATTATTGTCAGGAGGCAGACGTCAGGAATGTTCTGTGGGGTTGGGAAATGTGCATGTAGCAGACATCTATCTTAATTAATCCATTGTAATTACACCACCGACGCACAGCAATACGCTACATATTCATAGAATCATGTATGAACTCTTTTTTGAGTTACCACACATTTTCCTATTTTTAGCCATGCCTGTCATTTCTTCTCAGGGCTTTAGACTGGGAGTGTAAGCGTAGGCCTCTGACTCCTTTCTCCGAGCAAACAAACAATCATGGTTCAAGCAATTAACCCTCTTCAGTTTTGATTTGGTTCCAGGGTAAGTTTTTCCCGCACGAATTTTGTTGACATTTGTAAGTTTCACCTTTGGGATTAAATAATGAAACATGGCAGGTCCCACCTGAGGGGTGCCAATATCAAACAGACCAGAGGGTAAAAAGAGAAAAGACAAACAAATAAACACAAGTGACAAAAACAAAAAAAACATGTTTTAATTGATCCTCTGAATAATATATTGTCTAAGGGTGAACATATTCTCAGCCCTAATTTTAATTAGTTAAAATAACTTTCTCAATGGAAACAACCAAAAAGTGATGTGCTAACGCTGGAGTAAGCAGACATTAGCAGTCAGTCCTTCAAGCACTATATGCAATAAAACATTTGCTGGTAATTTTAAATTTGATTACATTTGATGAAATTCTTCAAATTGCGTGGAGAGAGGAAAAACAATCAATTGTGTCTTCTAATGAATGAGAGGACTGAAGTTCATTCATTTTCATGAAAAGCGAAAATTTGGAGGAGTCCACGAATCAATCTGAATATATGTTTTATTAACGTGTGTACATTTATCATCATACACATTATGAATGTGTATGAAAATGGGATTTATATTGACTCAACAAACATGGCCTGTGTACAAAGTATGATTAAAGATGCTGCAATTTGTGAGGTATTTACGGATTTGGTGTAATAGCTGTTTTCATCATAAACTGTGACCACCTGCACTGTATGGTGTAATATAATATAATATGACAAAAGGAAGACGTTTCACAAAGGTTATATTAATTACACAAGAGTTCTATAGATTTGTGTTATAATATAGAGGAGCTTTTCCATTTTTTCAGACTGGAAACCTGTTGTAGAGGAGAAGGGGAAGGGTATGGATGTCTTTGGTTTGAGACTGTAGTGACTCCAATTACACTAACCGAGCCCTTATCCTTACTAATAATCCCAGTCAACACAAATTCTAATTTATATTTCCAACTCAATCAATGATCAATGAAAGGAAGGCTTTTTTGGCAGGAATTAGTCCATGCAACACCAGTATAACCACATGTTATCCATTACTGTATTGTGTGCTAATGTGGAAGCTGATCCTAATAACTTTACACCCACACGGCAGGGTTAGGATTGATTTTGTACTTGCATTTAATACATTTAATTATAGTTTTTATGTGAAGGAATTATTCCTGAATCTTAGAATAGTATAGCACACACTATACAATATTATGATATGTTGTTTAACTATGAGACAAACTACTGATATCCTTTCTTTTTCACTAGGCTGCTTCAAATAGTTCCCTTGTTTCATGTAATTGTTAAGCACAGATTCCTAA
This sequence comes from Serranus cabrilla, assembly GCA_903364295.1. Taxonomy (NCBI): domain Eukaryota; kingdom Metazoa; phylum Chordata; class Actinopteri; order Perciformes; family Serranidae; genus Serranus; species Serranus cabrilla. Next base: position 691,009 of record CAFUXE010000331.1, read on the forward strand.
CTCTCACATATCCCATACTGTGCTTTTCCAGCTATAACTGTTTATCATGACTAAAATAAATGTTGAAGGAAGCATGAGGTTTTCCGCAACATATCAGATGCCTTTCCAGTTGCAATACCTGTTTTTACGGTGTGACTATTGTGAAATCTGCTTTCAGGCAAATTGTCAGTGTAACTGGATTGGTTTAATTGGTTTAATATTTTTTGTGGCGATGAGATTCATAGAAAGCAGACCCCTTGATGTGATGCCTGAAGTGAAAACAGTTTAAGTTGTACATTATTTCACATCAGTCTGATTTAACTTGAAAACAGCAATTTTAGATTTTATAGAATTTGTTCATTCAGTGAGTCTCTAAAATACAAATAGGAAGGAGCTTTCACAGGTTTATCTGGTTCTTCTCCATATTATTCACAGGCATGGCTCTTGGGACGGCAATGTCAGCCTTAGTGGTCCATATCTCTTCAGCCAACACTTTCTCCAGATTGAAATATCTCAACAACTACTGAACGGATTGTCACAAAATCAGATGTCCATGATCCCCAGAGGATGTACTGATAGTTTTTCTCTGACTTTTATGATCCTCTGACCTTTCACATATGCAAGGACACATTACAACCGGCCCATTTACTGCATCAATAAGAACAATATTGGGTACATACATTCACAGTTGCCAGACAATGTATCCTAATGACATGATCCCTTGGCTTTTCTTCTTTTGCCACTGTGGGGTTGATATTTAATAAGTATTGTATGGATTGCCATGAAATTTTAAGCAGCTATCCATGTCCCCCACTGGATAAATTGCAATAACTTTGATTTTTCTGAAAAATTATTGTGATCATGATGATTATGTTCAGTGGGAAATAGCAGGAAGCGTGGTTTCCAGAGATCATAACCACTAGAAATAACACTTTAATTTCATATATCAGTATTGCTGTTGAACCACTTCAGCAGAATTGTAGATTTGGGTGAGAAATTGAGATAATAGCTGTCCCTAATGGAGCTCTTGACAGGAATTATTATTTCTAAAGTAACTTTATAAAGGAATTTGATGTGTAGCGCTGAATGCCAGGCCCTCTATGGTAAGTAGGAGATAATGCCACAGGCACATGGGAAGGCTGAAGGACAGGAGCTCTCAGGACTGTCAACCTCAGAGCACAGCCAGGTCCACTGGGATGATGAGCAAATGCAATCTCTCTCCTCACTGTCCTCTGCCTCTGATCCGCTCCTCATCCTACCCCACACTTTACTCGCCTTCCTTATTTCCTTCCCTCTGTGTCTTATCCTCCTCACTCACTCCTATCTCTTTCTCCTACCTTTATTTTTTTCTCTCCATAAGCCTTTCTTTTTCACCCTCTTATCCTCCTCCTTCTGTATCTCTCCTGTCTCCCCTCCATCAGCTCTGTATTGTAGCTGCCAGGAAATGAGAAAGGCACTCAATTACTGTGCTCATTGAATCATTAATGTCAAGGTTGTGGTGTGTTCTGATGGCCAACAGGCAACAGCTAACAGACAGTGTGCTTAGTGGCAAATCTTCTGCTGTATGTCCCAACAAGACAGACACGGTTTGATATGGGTCTCACTGATAACAAAGCCTTGGATGGGAATCATGGCGGACAGAATGATAAGAGCAGTATTAATGATGGACCTGGCTGGCCCTGTATACACAATGATAGCATGATTTGGGCTTCTAACAGCAGCAACAGGAACATATCTGATGAGAGAACGGCCTGGCAAAGAGACTCATTACATTGTAACCTTGTAGACCTGCCCCTTTTGTGAACATGACAGAGCTTTTATACTACTTAAACACACATGGAGGATTATCTGCTCATCACATGAGGTGGTGCATGAACAAAGAGCTGGTGCTTTGGTAACATATGCTGCAGTTATCAAGGTAGAGATGGCATTCAGTTGGTTTATAGAGTGAGAGCTGAATGTATGTTTATGCGTGGTGAAGTATTCTTCTGTTGATATTGTGATTTTGTGAGAATGAGAGAAAAAAGCTGACAAAATAAACTGGTGTTGAATGAATGTGACGGTCATATCTGAGGTGATAGTTTGTGGTGTTAGAAAAATATCCGAGGTGTTTCAGTCTGTACAAGTGTCTAAACTGATTCATCTCTTTACAAATGTAATCTTTTGTGTATTTGGAGACTTTTTCCCTTGACACATCATGTCATTGTGCAGTGTTTGCAGGTCAGTAGCAAATCAGACTGATTTTCTGACGTATTTGCAGTGTGTTTACTCAAGAATTGTCTCTAAATCTGTTACAGTGAGAACTTCTATAATGACAGTTGATGAAATGGCTGTCTGTAGCCTATGAGGAAGGTGTTGCTTATAGTGATGAACCCACTTATCAGCTGGCTCTGCAGTTCCCCTCAGATCAGCAAAGAGTTTCAGCTTCTTTTGACTCACCGTTTTGATTTTCATCCACAGAAGGCAGCTGCTGTCAGCAGAAAGAGCTTTACAAATCCAACAAATCTGCCATATTATGTGGTCATGGTGCAAATTATACTGTAACTAGCTTCTGTGGCCAAGTGGCCAAAAAATCTGTTAATTATAAAAAACACAGTTTCATTTTATGCTACCTCACATGTCTACTCGACCACTTTGAAGAGAGAAATACATTATTACCGTGTACTCCACTACATGTAAATGACAGTCATGGATATTGTAGTTACACAATATAGCAGTTGCCCGTCTCATGGCCATAGAAAAGCATTGATTCAAATGTCTTGGTAACTTTGGAGGCTGTAGTTTGTGGTGTTGTTCTTGTTTGTCATTATGGTGTGAGGTGTCCCAAATACTTTGTGCACTCACTTGAGCATAGACTAAATTGCTTGAACACCACAGTAGAAGGTCTTGCACCTCAGTCTGTTCTCGCCTTCCCAGAAATAGACCCACTTGGATGAAGCTGTCACAAAAGACTTAGTGTGTTTGATGCAGCTATTTCCAAAGACAGGCCTGTCTCGAATGGAATGTCAACAGATTTTATATCCAATCTACAACTACTACTTGTCCAGGTTTTGCTGTATTTAATGGGGTATTGTAATGCTTCCACAAACACAGTGTATTGTATGAAAGAAATGTTCCTACTTTCTGCTATATACTCCTTTGAGGATGTGATTCTATTTCAGTCAGTTGTATTTGGCGTACCCTCATCAAAATATAGTGCACAGTGTGCTTACATGAGATTATGTACCACCTGCGCCAACACAGGGACTTTCTATTTCAGGAATGAAGTGAGCAGTCTTTATAGATGTATGCTGGCATACAGGTAACACTCGCTCACCACCATGGTAACATAAGCCCACTGTCAGTTCTTTGGCTCATCTCCCAGTTTCTATTCCCTACCAGTAACATATATAAGGCAAGGTTAACTGGGCACAGATCTGCCCCATTGTCCTCTCAGAGCCTCTCCTGGCTCTCTTTGCCTCTTGACCTGCTGTCAACCTGAAGCCTGCTACTGCTATTCAGTTGCCTTTCAGGAAATTGTGTGAATACCATATATATAATATTCCAATACATCAGCCCAGTGAAAGGCTATTGAAATAGTTGCAAAAGGTTTAACTCATGAGATACAACCAACCCTGATGTGTGCAACTTCTGTTCACATCTTCATATACAATGGCAATGTATTCTCACTGGCTACATTTTGCATTTTGTGTGGATGAGGGAGTTGAAATGGATGGATTTACATGTATTGGGTATAGAAGGGTTCAAAATTGTCTATGAAAGAGACTAGATAGTCTAAATTAAGAGCAAACTCCCTCAGCTGTCATATAATTTGAGCAACAAGATCTCCAACCTAAATTTTCAATACTCATAACTCATAACAATACATGAGCTTTTTAAAAAGTTGCATATGGTACAGTGGAGCGTTTTTGAAAACAGCACACATGTCATAATACACACACTTGTAGTTTGCGGTTGTAAAAAAGGTTTTTGTAGCATAAATTATTGGTGCCCGTTAAACTTGCTGGTTAGGCGTTATAAAAGACAATTTAAAAAGTAAACAAACTACTACTACCAACACTACTCATGGGCTTCATTCCTAAAAAAAAATTAGTAATTTTTTCAGTAAATGCCTAATCAAGATGATTTTTTATTTCAGAGGATGAAAAAGCTGAACTCATGTTCTTCCCCACACTAGTACTTCTGAGGAAATGATGACATGATGGCAACAAATTGATTAACAATTTTGTCGCATACAGAAGAGACAACTGCTGTTTTGTGTGGGTGCACCACGACCACCCTTAATATTACACTGATAACTCATCCAGAACTGCTGCCAAAATCGTGCTTGGAACCGGGGCCAGAACACATCATTACACACTCGCTCCCTCATAGCGAATTGCTTCAGACTTGCACTGCCTGTCTGAGCCCCGTGCTCCAGCTGAGTTCGCCCTATCATTTCTAAAAAGTAAACAGATGGTAGGTCTTTCTCCTTCACTTCCCTTATCTCACAGAGTGGTCTGTGGTCTGTCTACCTATCTTAAGGAATCACCCACACTTTCTATTTTTAAAATCAGGCTCAAAACATTGCTTACGTAATTGGTACTATCATCATCCCCCCTCTTCCACTCTACATAACCTTGCTTTGCTCACCTCAAGCCCCCACGGCCATGCCATTACTTCAATGCCCCTCACCCCATCCACAGCACCTCCCAACTGAAATGAAACATTTAGGCTGAAATGAAACTGCTGGATTACAGTGATTCACTCTGGGCTTGAGTTTCTGCATGCTCCCTCTCTAACTCTCTTTGCCTTGTGCAACTCATGCCCTTGTCTGCGGCCTTCCCAAATGGATGCATTTCACATTCTACCTGTTTTCTCTCCTGCCTCTGGGGAGCAACACACCCTCAGCCCTGTGCTGCCTTCATCCCTACTCAGGGCTGCACTACGTATCTTCTGGGTGTGTTGCTTCTCTATCCTTGTACTAACCTTTGACCACCTGGCTGCAATTCCTCCATGTCCTGGCTCTCTAATGACATCTTATCCTCACAGCAAGGGCTGCAGAGTCCCGACTGACGTGCCACCACAGCATGAAAGCCCATCTTTTCAGACAGCACTCATTCGCCAGCCAAACATAATTTACTGACTGGAAAAAATATGGATTCTGGGTTTCCTTATATAATATAATTGCTTTATACACTTCCTTGCACGTTACAGTGTTTTCTCATTTATGACCATACTTCTGTCCATCAGTATATGCAGATATGTATCTGTTGCAATATTTCCTGGATAAGACAATCAACTTAGTGCTTTCATTGTATTGGATATTATATTGATTAGCAAACAACAAATTGAAACAAATTTACTTTTACTCACCTGTGCTAGAAACTCAAACACTATATTAGTTTGTGTAGATTAGTTTGTAGAGTATCTCACAAAAGTGGGTACACTCCTCACAAAGTAGTAAACATTTTGTTATATCTTCTCAAGGGATAACACTGAAGAAATGACACTTTGACACAATGTAAAGTAGTCCGTGTACAGCTTGTATGACGGTGTAGATTTACTGTCCCCTCAAAATAACTTAACACACAGCCATTAATGTCTGAACTGCTGGCAAGTGAGTACACCCCTGAGAGAAAATGTCCAAATTGTGCCCAATTAACCATTTTCCCTGTGTAAAATACTGGTGGCCACACAAAATATTGAAACTGTGGGCACAATGTTATACAAGTTATACACTGACTACTTAACATTGTGTCAAAGTGTCATTTCTCCAGTGTCCATGAAAAGATATAATAAACTATTTGCAGAAATGTGAGGGTTGTATAGTCACTTTTGTGAGATACTGTATGTGTATAAATAAGATGTACAGATTTTCAGTATATCTGTTGTGTAAAAGACATTGTGGCCTTAGTGTATAGCTCTTTATCTCTCTGTGTATCCGTTCTCTTTGCTTGTAAGTACTTCCCCACTATGTCATAATCAAGTGACAATAGGCTCCTCTACGGGAGACGTATAAGCCATGTTTTTACTCACGTTGATAAAACACGGGTGACCTGCGTTTAAAACTGTGCCTGAGCACATCCTGTGTAGCCATTGATAATGGACTGAAGCTGCTGCTACTTCGCTAACATGCTGCCTTTCACTACCCAGGCTGTGTAGACATTGTGTCAGGCTAATATTTACATTGCATAGTCAAATACTGTGTGGTATTCACTATTGTGACTTTTTTTGGTAAGTCCTGTATTTTTCATTATGACTTTATTTCAGTATTTTCAAACCCATTTGTTGCAGATTCTTGCCTTGCATGTATTAACAAGAATAAGAATCTGCAGCCATGAAAGCAGCAATTTAGCATTGTAATAGTCACGCTGATAAGCTATCATGCCTACATTTAGCAGGTATCATTCTACCATTTTCACCATCTTTGTAAACTAGCACTAAACACAAAGTACAGCTAAGGCTAATGTAGGAATATCTTGAACAATTAAAAGTTAAGGGATCACCAAAGATATTAAAATCTGTCCTGAGGGGGGAGTTAATGTCTGTACCCAACCAACAATTTCATGGCAATCCGTCATATTGTTCTCAAGATATTTTCCTCCAAACTTCACATGCCAACCCCATGGTCCCATTAAAGGAAAGGTAATGGGATTATCAATGTTAGTATTCATCCTCTGGGAAATATATGTGTTTGCACATTTTGATGGTAATCCAGCCAATAGTTTTAAATATATCTTAATCTGGACAAAAGTTGTTGGGCAGCCAACTAACTAACTGATAGACTTTAGTCATCAATGTATGGATGAAGGGATGGACAGATATCTAGCTAGACCGATAAATAGATAGATAAATAGTTGTTTTGTTTTAATTACCAATAAGCAGCATGCTGAGTTAAATTGAAGATCCACTTAATCACATTCTGACTAAACACCAGCCCTGTAAACATAATTTAGAGAAAAGTCTCTCTTTGTTTAATTTGAAACTATATAGTTATTATCGGTCTTTAAATATTGAGACAATAATTCATAACTGAGCACTGATCTTTTTCTTTCTTTTTTCCTGAAGTCATTCCTTTAAATGCATACAGAGAACTAAACCCTCAAACTTGCATGTCCTCCATTTTATTTGCAAAAATTGAACAAAATAAACAGCAATTAATGGGGCCTGAATGGAAACAGGCATGAGAGAGATGTGAGGCAATGATTCCTGCTTTGAAGGAGGGCTTCTAAGAGCCCTCAGCTCCTTTCATGTATAATAGAGTAATAAAGCAGGCACTCTCTCAAGCAGGTACTGTATTTCATTACCATTCCCCCTGGGCTAATCAGTATGCCCTCGGGAATGATTTCCCCATGTTTACCCAAAGAGGGCAAAATAATACTGACAGATACTGTGATAAAGAGTGTTAAAATGTTGAGATTATTGGAGAAATTTGATTGTCATGGCTCTTTTTGCCTACGCCTAATTCTTCAATCATCTTTTTAAAAGCAATGTTTTTTGGTTGCCAAAAATCAATAAGACAATTCAAGTACAAAGCCTATTGTACAAAAAAAAAAAAAGTTATTACAAGAGCGCAAGCTGATGTTGATGCCACCTGCCAGGGGATGTTGTAGAACCTCAAACTTGTACTGACTGGCCTAAGGGGTACTGTTTTATTGATTAAACCATGTGACTTGTGGGAATGATGCATCTCCCAACTGCAATCTGGCTCCGGTCTAAAATTACCACTTCCAAATACCCGTCAAATCTTGTCTTTACATCCCCTGAGTCCTCACCAGAAGAAATACTGTTGCATGGTACACACAACACTTATCCATATGTTACTTGTGGAAAGAACACTTAATTTCCCCCCCATGCAAAACCACAGTATTTTCTTGTTTTCAAACATACCTCATGTCAAAGTTGACAATCATTTCTCAGAGAATTGCTCCAGTAATTTGTTATGACAGCGGGTCCTATCTGAATAAATGGCTGCTGGCAGCAAGGAGCTCAGACAGGGCTCCAAACACAGATAGCAAGGTGATGAGTAATACAGTCATTTTCATGTAAGTGATCTTAAATGTAACATAGGGCATCACTCAGGTGATCCGGATCCTGAAATTATAGGAAAAGTTACATTATGACTCTTATGGTGAAAACAATGGGAGACCGATAGGAAATGTCATGTTGATGTACAAGGTGAACTCTCTAAACAAAATATCCATGGTTACAAAACTCAAAATTTAAATTGATGTTTGGCAATTCATGACCTGGTTCTAATGAAGCATCATTATTACCAATCAAGCACTGTTTATATGTTCTCAACACAGTTCTGAATTGCTCTTCCTGCATTACCTTTGTCAGTGTTTCACACTTCCACAAATAGCCACGGATATGCTCCATTAGTTGTTTTGTGAAGTGTATCTGTAATTTTAAATAAGCAAATAACAGCTTCTATACGAGCACTTTATGACTTTTTCCAAACAGCAACAACAAGCATGGATCAAACGTTTATCTGTGCACAAAGAAAGTTGAGTAGTCAGAAACAAAACTCCATATGATTACTAAAGTTGCTCCATATCTGCTGAAAGAGCTGTTCTCTCCCAAAAATCAACCCCATTACTTGTTTAGAGCCATAATTATGCTCGTTAGTGGTGCCCTCAAGTGGTCATGAATAACACCAAGCTAGATATTAGGGAGTTTGAAGAAAAAAAGGAAAGCGACGATACAAAGTACAAAGAACAACAAAGTCCACTTAGAAACGGTTTGAGGGGTGGTGGGCGAGTATTGTTCATGTCCCATGTAAAACTGTAAGTTAGCAAGGTGATTCAAAGTAAAGGTACTTAAATTCAGAGTCATGCCACCAATGTCACTACAAAAGTTGAAAGTTTCCTACATTTATTTTACTATTTAATCACCTAAATATGTACTTTGTTTGCCTTAACCTTAAACTGTCAATGGTATTGACATGTTTAAAACAGCAACTTCTAAGTTTAAATCTAAGGATGTGTTGATCTCCTGGCAGTGTGTTTGATGGTTGAGGACCAAACGACCAATGTGGGCAAATAAGAAACTTTATAAGAAAATAGGTCCTATATCATTTAAGTGGTAATGGATCTTGAAATTGTAACTAAAGCGTCCTCACTTTCTCCTGGGTTGTCATGCACACATTCCTATGTGTGGCAGTGAAGCTTATTATTTCAGCTTTAAAGCTTTTAACCATCTGCCAAAACTCTTTTGAGCAGCAAAGCATTGCATGAGTCTCTCAGGCTTTTTATGTGCCTTCAAAAGTATCACACTAACTTTAATAATCCATGCACTTTGACCTTCATGTTGCTTTTGGTTCTTGTACATCCTGTTATACGTCACTTATACAGCAGGAAGCCTGAGCTGTCTTCTCTGTCAGACAGATTTGGTTTGAAGCACAGGCCCTCTGATTAGGAAACAGTTTCAATTAATACAGACTTTATGAAGTGTGTTCAGTTAATGCTGTCATTAACAGTGCGAACCAATGCCCCCTTTGCAGTTATTCTTGTTAGTGAAATTACCACGTTAAATATTCATCTTCCCACTTTGGATGTTTCCATGAGTGTTTATCTATGATGTCATTACTTGTTTACAATTTATGGGCGTGTTCCATGTTGCCTATATGCAGCGGGGGCCTTCACACTAAGCTAATGTGGGAAGAGGTGGTTTCCTCCATGATGAACTGCTTCAAAACTGATCCCATTATTTCCAGGCCTGTGCCTGGCAGCGGCTGTAAAAGACATAAAGTCTTGGTGCTTAATCCTGTTAGTGCTGCAAACCTGACACTGCTTATTGGCTCCGTGGTAGTGTGTGAACATTCAGGACCTAACTGTTTGCCCTCGAAATATACTGTACGGAATTAAATTATTACAGTCATACTTTACTGCCATTACACTGATATGGCCTGTTTGCTGTGAGAGGAACAAAACATGGGTTGAGAAATAAGTTTGTAGCGTTTGCATGGTCTGATTGAGTGCATCTGTATACATTACTGTATAAGACAATTATAGCAATTTATAAATGATTATAAATGAATGAAGCTAAAATTAAGAGCACATTCCTGGATGTCACGATAACTGAGGAAGTATTGTGTTTTAGCATATCTATTTCAGTTCTCCTTGATAGAGGGCGGGTGCTGATGTCAAACATAGTAAAGTTGCTCTGCAGGTGAAGATGGATTGGCTTGTCAGCCTCGGGGATCAGAAGTAGCTGTGGTTTGGCAGGTCTTTGTCAGGACTGGGATCCAGGGACCACGCCTAGAGGAGGGACACTAGTGGTTTAAGGTGGTAGCAGAGTGGAAATAGGACAGTCATATTCACTGTGGCGTAGAGACCACACACTATGACTGCTGAAATGGCTGTTCGTCAGATGTGGTAGCTTGAAAGACAAAGCGGAGGTCAGTCAGCTTTCACTTTGAAAACAGTATCAAGGTCCTGTAAAGTCAGATTGTCATTGTTACTGTACAGACTTCCTCTGAAATCACACAAAAGATTACAGCCGAGTTTTGTTTATTAATTGAAATAGAATGGGAAGAGATTGTTTGGTTAGAGGCAACAGGGAGATTCTTGACCAAAAGTTTTAAAGCCTCCCACTCTGCTACAGAAAATCACAACATCTCACTTGAAAATAAGTGTCCTATTGCAGAGGATAATGGACCAATCTGCATGGTAATGGATATATTTGGAACGGTAAGTGAGGAGTTAGACAAAGCTGAAATGGGCTGTCATGGTTTGGTAATTGTGCTGGGGAAAGCATACAATTGCTTCACATGGAAAGATGAATATAGCGTTCAAGAACAGGGGACTCTCAAAGACAAAAGAGCTGTGTCTGAGGATATTGACTCTTGGATAAATCAAGTTTGTGAGACCTGAACATTTAGCTTCCAGTTTGCCTTTTAAACTATATGTCTGCCAACACACTTTTTTAGTATCATGATCCCAATTTTCCTCAAATAGGAAAATATGACCCAAAATGTTGCATATTTTTTGTATGCTCCATGCTTAACAGTGTTTTTATGAGAGTATTTAGGTTTATCTGACCCTTGTATTGAAGGTAATCAAATATTTGGTATATTAATTCCAAAGTAAAATTATTTGAATAATGTATTCATTAATATGACTATTCATTACTTGTCCATGAAAGATGTAATGCAATTTGTCCATATAAGGCTAAAAAGAAAGCAGATCACTCTGCTGTGGAAGTTTAACTTGATGTGTGTGAGTATGTTGCTGTTTTTCATGCTCAATCTGCTATCAATATTTGCACATTTAATCCCCATAATAATGTGCTCAACAATACATGACCTGTACTCATCAGCGGGCCCTCAAAATCTCGAGGCATAAAATCACATCAGAGAATCTTTTAGTAATGTTACATTTCAAGAAGGCAATTTTTATCTTCAATACAAAATGTGTGTTGAATCTAGTCAAGCGAAAATAATACATTTTAGCAGTGGGTAGAGAAGTTTCTTTCTGACCTCGAACACACATACACACACAGATAATATTCATACATTATTAAATGCTTTTTTTCCACCACCATGACATAAACTCAGCAGTTAATTCACTGCCGTTCAGTTGTGCCTTTTGTTTAAAATGACTGCCTATCAACATTGAAGACAGCGTGACGCATAAACGTGGCTAGCATACATTTTCCAAAGCATTTCATCCAAATAGCTTCCTGATCTTCTAAGTTGTTGTGCGTAGAGTTTGAGCCCTTGTTTACCTGTTGAATCATTTTTATGTTGTTTGCCTGAACCCTTTGTCACATGCCTACTGTAATCCTGTCATCCTGTTCTCTCTCTGCCTTATCCTGGGGTGTTATATCTACACCCTGTACGCCTGGGCCACACTTTCCGTATGATGGCAAAATCTGCATTTCACACCTTTGATAAACAAGTATAAAGTCGTGAACTTCAGAAGTTTGGGGGCACATTGACAGTACTTTACAGGACTGAGTGTGATTATAGTTTTGAGTGTGATGTGCTGGACACATTATCATTACTGTGTCATTGTCAATGAACTGGTTGACTGAAGGTGACAACTTTGCACTGTGCTGCTCTACAAACAAATATTGTATAGCATGTCATATGCACATGCAAACCTCAATTTAACCTTTACATTATAAATATCAAAAAGCCTCAAATTAGTGCCAATAAAAATGACTTTTCAGTTAGAAGAAAAAAAAACATTTTGAATCAACTGAATGCCCATGTTTAATGTAATTCAGAGTGAAAACTACAAAACGCTTTCAGTGAATTATTAATGAATTGCTGATTTGCTGTCAAATGTAATCAAACAGGATCTAACTAATCATTCATATATGCACTTTTAATTTGGCTGAATGATGTTCCTGCAGAGTGATAACCTGTTTTATTATGACAGATTCCTGCTCTCTGTAGGTGTTCGTCACACACAGGCTGAACCAAGCTGTGTTCACCGCTTCCTGGCACACTTTTCCCACACAGACTAACGGGTGACAAGATGATCCCTGACAAACGTGGTGCCAGTCAAATGCATCGCATAAAACATCTAGTAACACATGACAAACATTATGGAGACTGCTTCACTTGCTTAAACTTTATTGATGTCATTTCTTTAACCTGAAAGCTTATAAAATGTGACATTGGCAGAACTTGTCGCAGTAACTTGACATTTTGAATTCCTGATGAATGAATGGCACAGGAACGCCCATAATGTGGGCAGTCATTGACCACAGTGGCTCATATTATTCACACTGCATTTATGCTAACTCAGGAAATTTCACATTAATGTAATGAATGAAACCAATATGCACAAAGATTGTACTGTAGCTTTAATTTTGGCCAATGAACATATATATATATATATATATATATATATATATTCTTTAATGATCAAATTTGCAATGTTAATGAATTGATCACAAATGAATATGTACCACACAGCTGTGTGGTGCATGTTTACGGCTAAACAGTAACAGCATAGTTGGATTCTATGCACAGTTTCTCAGCCCTTATAATTTCTATACATTGTATAACATGACATTAATACCGATGTGCTGGTTTTAAGGATTTTTACAGATGCTTATTGCAGAGGTATGTGCTTGGCGCAGGATTACCAGAGTAACTATTTAGATAATCCAGTTAAATATCAACATCAGAACAAATCCAATAAAGACAAGTAAGCTTGAAGAATTCCCAGAGTTGCCAGAATGTTTCCTCCTTTATGCATCGATTAACACTATTGTACATGCAGCACGTTATGTCATAACTCCACTTCACAGGTTAGCGAACATATCAAAGTGGTATAAAATATTATAGCACATTAAGTGTTTTAAAAGAAAAAAAAAACACCACAGACGTTGTTGTTGATGTTGAGTTTATCACTGGAGTGCAACAGGATTATTATAAGCTGATGTATATGTGCATGTATAGTGCTATGTTGTGCATAAAGTACATGTCGCTGTTGCAGAAGGGCATCTGTCTGTGCACAATTTTTAAATCAAGGGAAGCCGCGGTAGTGGAAATTGCTGGGATCTGTAATTAATGCACTCAGGGAATACAGTACATGTGATCTGAGGATGTTCTTGGAAACTAAACACACACACAGAGCTTCGCATTTGGGGCCAGATGCAGTGTCTCATCTCTCTCTCTCCAACGTAATTACTCTTTATTTTACAAACAAAGCATCGTAAATAGCACTTACCCATTATCTCTTTTAATAACTGTGGTTCTCCCGCTCTTCAGCCCCCCAGAAGGGGACGACCGCAGCAATTACTGGAAAATCAATCGACTTAATCATTGCGGTGGAGAGTATTCTTATGAGATTGTTAAGGTTTGGACAGAACACTAAGTGAATGCGAAAGGTGCAGGACATGTTCCAGACTCACCTAAAATCATCGTTTAACAGCTTGGCTGGAGCCTACAGTACAATATAATACTGTCCTAGTTTACAGAGGTGCTTACAGAGATGGTTTACATAGTCAAATCCGATTGGTCAAGACTTTACTTTTGACAGTTTGGAGATTGGTTCAGTTTCTTTTAGCCTACCTCCTTTTTGTGGTTCTAAACCTGTGTCGTGTGTTAGCTGAACAAGTTTAACCTTCATCATCAGATCATGCTGTGAAGTCTTTGTCATTGTAGCCGACTTGTGGGAAGCATAATTGTCTCAGGATGAGAAATAATCCGGCGGAGGTGTTGATGTTTACTTTGTTCTCTGAGTTTCTTCAAGTGTCTCAGTCTTGGCGGAGTTAAGGGCAACGCGGCAAACTCTGACAGACTGACTGATCCTCTGTGAACTCTGATAGTGCGTGCTACATTCTTATGTTATGGGCCTCTGATGGTCTTACAGTTATAAACAGTATTATTAACAGGCTGATATTTATACTTTAAAAGACTTTATGTCAGGGTTTATTGTCATTTGTTTTATAACAACATATTCCACCAAATAGTTGACTATTTGGGGTCAGCCCGAGTGTATTTTTATAGATTTGTTTTTTTAACAACTGCGATTTTAAGTAATGGCGTATTACATTACAGTGTATCTAATGGAAGTATAGCACATGGGGCTACGTCTATCTGTTATGAGTATGAAAAAATACCTCATAATATAATCTCCAGTCAATGCTTTTGGAAACCGCAACATTAATGAATGAAATCTGTTTTGTTAAAAAAACAAAAACCCTCCATCCTTACTACTGTAAGTGAGTGTAAATGAGGTGAAAAGCTTTCAGGACAGGGGTCGACTAGAGAAGATTGAAATGTTATCACCAAAGTAGTAGAACGAAAGATTAAAATGAAATGTTTTTCATTGTTTGGCATGAAACGATGTGAAATTGGCAGAACGACCTTGGAAAGACCTGATTTAAGCAACACATGAAGGATGCCTGAAAATTGGCCTTTGGAAGCATCTCAGTCATGGTTTGCACTAATCGGGTTACCCTGGTAAAAATAAACATCCTCTCAGGGTAGGACATGGCTTCCTGGACACAGACTAATCAGAATTATAGCAGCTGGTATTGTACTCTTGTAGTCCTTTTAATGCTCTCCACTGAGGAGTTCTGTTTGATTTCTTTGCCTGGTCGAATTGATGTTCTTTGACACATTGACTTGAATGTCGGGGAGCCTCCAAACCATTCTGGGGCCTAATGTTTGCCTAATAGGCACAAAATTCTAATTCCAAATGAACGTTTGGGCCAAGAGACAAAGCCACAATTAAGTGTTGCAACATTACCTCTTTTTTCTGACTAGACAACGTTAATGGACAGTGTTCTCAGGGTCTCATTCTGTGTCCTTTAAAACAAGCGGGGAAGAATGCTGTCGAGCTCAGCCTCCTCTATCTGTCAAATGAGCAGCGCGAGCCAGGTGACTGAAGCTGAACGGCCGCTGCTACTGTCGTTATAGGTGCTCGCTCGTGTTTGCAGCCATCCCGCTCCGCCCAAAAGCTGCAGACACAAGCTGTTTTCAAGCCTGATGAGCAGCAGGGAGGCCTATCAGTGACACACAGATCAAGTGGCGTAGGGGACACACCAGGGAGCGGTTGAAATGACCCGAGCTATACCAACATTTCTGCAAAGTTAATGAGCTGATACATGAAAGCACAAAGCATAAAAGGACATGCAGAATATTGGCAGTGAGGTTCGCTCAGGCAGTCATGATGGATTTTAATTGTAGGTACTATTCTGCCACCCAGGTATTAAGATGGATATCGTGAGACTAGAGCCTGTATTTTATCCAGATCTCCCGACTGAATTATATATTTTTTTCTAGTTTAGTCTGTGAACAGGTTTTTCACAGTTCTGTACAGAGAAAACGAGAAAAATAAAACCCAGTAAAAAGAGCAAAGGTACATTAACGAAATATAACTAATATAAAAATGCAAAGAGGTATTTTGGACAAGTCCACCTGGGAGTAGACCCTGAGGCAGACCCAGAACACGCTGGAGAGATTGCATTTTCCATCTGGTCTGGGAATGCCTCGGGATCTCCCAGGAAGAGCTGGAGGAGGTGTCTGGGGAGAACGCCGTCTGGGATAGTTTGCTTAGCCTGTGACCTGGAACCAGATAAGAGACAGCATTTTTATTATATGTTTATTAATGTTTTAATCTACTAGAATGTTTTATTTAATGTATCTTACAGTTAAAATGTACCAGCATTTTTATACATTAAATTGTAAATGAGAATTCCTCCTTTATGGTCTTTGGAGGTAGTGATAGTTC
This sequence comes from Serranus cabrilla, assembly GCA_903364295.1. Classification (NCBI taxonomy): domain Eukaryota; kingdom Metazoa; phylum Chordata; class Actinopteri; order Perciformes; family Serranidae; genus Serranus; species Serranus cabrilla. The sequence goes on from CAFUXE010000331.1 coordinate 707,172, forward strand.
TGCATCAATTTTCTACCTGCTTTGTTGGTTGGATGAGTTATGTAGTCGACATGGTTTATTTACAGTATGTAACACTGAACACAACTGTGATTTCCCCCCTATAACAGCAGGGTGCAGAGTTAACAGAGTAACACAATGGAATCTCAAATAGCCTGATACTTCAACATTTTGTGAAATTAATTAACATATTTTTCAGCATACAGAATACAGAATAGTGTTGTAGGTAGAGCAGATGATCACACTGAGCCAGACAGCAGCGACAAAACACAAGAGCCACAGACAACAACCGACCAAAAGTCTCTTTATAATCTCACAAACATGAACACAAATCTTGTCCTGCACCACAGACTGTATATACTGTATAACAATGGACATCATGACAGCTCACAAAAGTGAAGCCAAAACTTCTTGATCGCCCCACGGTGGCTGGCTGCAGTATAGGTCATAAAAGCTGGGTCTTTTTTTCTCTCTCTTTTTTGTTTTGTTTTACATATATCTAGAGTTTTAGTCTAACTGGTGGTAACTGCATGTGGTGTTTAATACCATAGGTCACATGATCTTGCATGGACAGACATATCTGTGCAGCCCTGTCTCAGATCTGGCTGCACCCTTTATCATTCTGTTGTAAGTCCCAGATGCAGCAACAGTGCCCCTGGTGGGTGGAGAGCGAAACAGGAGGAAAGCTGTGCGTGACAGATGCAAACAATGGCAGGCCTTTTCCAACAGTCTGCATCCAGTGAGTCAGACTATAGGTCCCAGAATTGTGGAGGCAGTGAAACACTCATAAGAAGCTACTTTTATCAGAGATACAACATAACAGCATCTGGCGCTTCTGCTTACAGTGCAACCAAACAAAATGTCCATTGTTTTAATAAAGAAGTCAGTCAATAATTTGACATTTTCAATCATGCCATGAGCAGGCGCAATGTGATTCCATGCTGTGCACAGCACAAATAGTTTTCCACTCAACAGCAGGGCACAGTGGAGTTGGTTACCTTGCTGAGGAGTTGGAGGTGTGCAGCGTGTCGCCCGCAGCTCTTCATCTAACAGCTCAGTGTGACTGCTTCTTCTTGTTCCATTCCTCCCTGCCACAGCTAAAAGTGATTTGCTGTCAAAATATTACCAAAATGACTATTACATTTGTTTTGTAGATACCTCTTTGATGAAGAATCACAGTAAGCACTAATAATAAGCATGGCTTCCTGTGTCTGCTTCACAATAAAAGCTTTCCCATATTTCACCAGTGTTTATAATGAGAAGCAGCAGCAGTGGGAAATGTTCACTTTGCATCAACTTGATACAGCTCAGATACCACAGTGAGGCTGATATTACTGAGATTAAATTAATAAAACTGGATTACACACATGGCTTGTTTCCTGTGAATTTCTGGTGCATGTGAAGGAGGTTCACAGGAATTGCAGACTTATGGAATGAATACATGGGATGGCTTTCCTTAAATAGCACCAAAATCTTGGTTTGATTTATGTTTTTGTGTTAAAATTGCACTTCAATGACCTGCAGGTGTATCAGAGAGCTATTGAAGAGCAATGCTCCTTGCAAAATGAGATGAACACACTTTAGCTTCAAGGTGAAATAGCCAAAAAATTAATTCAAACCCAATTGGCATGACGACAAAAGTGGGAGAATTAAGTCAAAATTGAGACTCCAGTATGTGGAATTATTGTAATACATTTTAAGTAGTGTCTGTAGGGACCAAAGGCTCAGTGCATGTTTTCATAGCCTTCCTTTTTTTATTCACTCTTAAGAATGGGCAAAATATGAAATCCCATCTGCCACTGGATACAGACGCACACATTTTTTTTTTCAACCTACAAATCCTTGTGTTATAATGCAGAGAAGAAAGTTGTGTATGGCTGCTATCACATCACGTTATTAAAGCAGCAACGAGGCCTGATGACTTTTGATGTGTCACTTTTCATTCCGATAAACATCTGTATTGAACTGTAAATCTTAGAATAGCGCAGCTGAAGTACAGTGAGGCTGAAAACAAAGACAATGACAGCAAACAAAGATTAATGGCACAAGAAATCTCTACTGAGTGTGATTATACAAGATAGAAAGCTTATCTATAATACAGCACTCGGTGTTGTGTATTGAAGTTAGCGCGAGGCAGGTTGACAAGAGCCTATTGTAGAGAATGTGTAGATATTACATAATTTATAACTTGTGTAATGCATAAATCATCTGCTTAAGTTGTAACATTACATCTCCTAGGCTGTGTTGTGATTTAAGGCTGCAGAGTCTGCCAAATGATAAAACTTGAGCTTAATTTTGTGTGATGAACTATAGCCTCGCTCCCAGATCTTTCTCCCCAAATAAACTTGGCATACTGTATGAATCCCTCTCTTTCACTTAAGTGCTAATGGAAGGGATGAGTAAATCAATAATGCAACTAAGTATTTAAGATAATCCAATTCAAGGCACTACTTTGAGCCAGCGTCTTCTTTGAGAGGCAGCAAAGCCTGCAACAAAAGCAAGAGGATATTTTCTTTTTATATTACCACTTGGCAGAGTCTTACTGAATGGAGTATGCCGGAGCTGGGAATCTTAAAAATGACTGAACAGGAAGGACGTAAAACCTTTATAAAATCTACTATCCAGCCGAATATGTAAAGCATGGCTTTATAGGGGAAAGTGCTACCTTGAATCACAAGGAACGCACAGTGGAACAGTGTTAGTACCACAACCTGCACACATTTACATCGACAGTGTTCTTTTCATCTTTCATCCCAACTAAACCAAAGCAATGGGAGTATTTCCAGCCTCTGAATATAAGCATTTACTTCTCTCAAGCTAGCTTGCTGTGTGGTGATTTGCACGCAATGATTAGGAAAATTAATCCGGGGATGTGACTGAATGGATTTCAAATTAGTATGGGGGTGGTAATAAAAGTAAATTATTGTTTGAGGGGTGAGATAACTGTTATATTATTACCTAAATTAATGATTAGTTACACTTGTGGTGACTTGAAAAAGTAATATTTTCACAAAAATGCAATACTTTTAATCTCCTAAAAAGCAAATCAAAAACTTCCAGCAATTAGCCGAGTCGTCAGTACAGACAGTGAAAACACACTGTAACATTGTAGCAGTAGTACAAAAAGTATACAGGTCCTCAACTTAAGTAAAATTACTCCACTACAGGTAAAAATCCTGCATTCAAAACTTACTTAAGTAAAAGTATAAAAGTAACAGCATCAAAATGTACTTAAAGTATCAAATGTTAAACTCCTGAAAAGTAACAAAAGCTGTCAGCTAAATGTAATAGAGTACAATATTAAATACAGTACTTAAGTAAATGTACTTAGTTATACTCCACTACCAGTCAACCTAACAGGTGAGCAGTGGTGATCGGTGACGCACGAGGCCACATCCGGAATTTCTGGAAGGATTAGTAGCTTCCAGCCCCTTTAGCGTTCTTTTCTTTACATTTTTACGTTGGGAATTCATGTTTAGCAAAATGTTAATCATAGGGTATTTTTACTTACAAAATGTGCCTGGAAGGGGTGTGTAAAGAAGAGTTGACGTTCAGTGGCTGCCATACTTTTTTCTAACCAATTGCTATAAATTTATATCAAGTGTGCAGGCAAGGTCATAATTTTACATGTATTTCCTCTCAGGTATGAACAAGGCTTAAGCCTTATGTGATGTTATCTCATTTACATAATGCATTTATAATTCAGGCAACTGTTTTATTAATGCACATATTTGTTTGTGAGGAAGAAAAATAGCTTTTGCTTTCAATCGGCTTTCTCTGCATGCATGAAAATTAGAGACAAGGCCTCTGGGTCAATGCCTGGTGCCATCCATGGAATTCAAGGGGCTGAAGGGACCAAAAACAACAACAAAAACAGAAAATAGTGAAAGGTCAGGGTTGCCTGTGTAGATGATTACACCACACCACACCCTGTGGCAAGCAGTCAGATCCAAGTCCGTCTGACAAATCGCCTGGGCCAGGATGAATGCACCAGTGAATACTCAACTGATTTCTCCTTCACAACTGTTATTATCACATGCTAAACCGCCCCATGTGAATTGCTGGGCTGTTTAATGTATATTGAAAAGAGGGAAAGATTCTGTACTTTTGGAATTGGGTTGAAAATTGTGCAGAGAACGGCTCTCTGCTGTCACACTCTGTCTCCCAAGAGTATAGAAGTACAACATTAGTTAAAGGCTTTTCATTGAAAGGCTGGTCATGAACAGCATTAGAGAATCAGTAGAATCCATTAAAATAAAGAGCACTACTTAAGACTAAATGAAATCTCAACAGATCCATGGCTCTTTTAACCACTGTGTTTGTATAAGCTGTGGTTGGTTGGGATTTTCTTAAAACCTCAGCGATATGAGCACGTCCATCACTCATAAATGAACGCCTACAGCTCTCTTTCTCTCCTTTACCTGAAACAGTTATGTGTCTGCATTGGTTTTGCATTTAGAAAGAGAAACACATTATGATCAAACAAAATCACAAGGCTGGCACTGTCCACTTTTTCGAAGCCAAAATCCTATTAATTAGGCCAGAAATTGCACACAATAGCATGCTAAGGGAATGAGCATGCGTGGTCATTCACTCAAGCAAACAGAAATATTTCTCTATGGGATCATGCAACGTTGTCCACACATGACTCACTATGGTAGAGTTCCATGAGATGAAATCATGTAATTTTAAAAAGAGACGTTAAAACATTTATGGCGGTGAGTCCGTGCAAATAATCTAAATGCATCTTTTTGTGCTGCAGGATAAGAAACGTCAGCTGACATTGCCTTGATTTTGCATGAGAGCTCCACCGAGATTCAAGGCAATATGGATACATGTCAGATTTGAGTGTAGACAGCATGTCACTGTCATATCCACCTTATGAATAATTACTCTGAAGATATGATCAGGTTTTATGATGGAAAATGCCCGTGACGTGGTGACAAAATGAAATATAACAAACACACCACCATAACATCTAATCATATGGGATGACTTGATGTCTGTGATATATAGCAAAGCAAAGTGCTTCTGCTATGGTGTGATTGAGCAGTATTTACTCAATATTTACAAATATTCTATTAGTTTGAGAGCTCTTCTGCATTTTCAGTCGAGGAATTAAGAACATGTGAACGAAAAGTAATGTGTTCCTAGTTTTTTAATCTTGTGACCTTGCACTGTTATTTTTTTGTTTCTCTCTTATATGCCAAATCTATTTCAGAAAAATCTGTGGTATTATTTTTTGTTTTACATCAGAATCCTTTTTTCTTCCTCTTAGACCCTTCTAATAACAATCTGAGCCTGTCAGTGGACAAAATAAGCTCTTTTAGTGGACTAACATTGACCTACCAAGTTGCCCCTTACAATTACATTGCATAGCTGGTTTAGCTACCGCAGGCTGCATGCACCACTTTTCCTTGATAATAGATCAATTTTAAAAATTGTTCTTCCCATTAGCCACAAATACATGGGAAAGGCTGAAAATACTGAAATAGCCCTTTAACTGGGACATTCATCAAGTGGCCAGATCCCCTGTATCCTGTATGTTCGGAAAATGCAAACATTGTAAAAAGTGATGCACTGACATGGTAATCTCCTTTTAAGTTTGTAAGTTTACTTTGGAAAAAAAAAAGTGTGGGTACGCACAGTTTAAACGGTTTCCATTTTGACTGTAATTTGAAGTACGGAGACTAGAGGCCCTCTTAATTTAGAAACAAGTAATTGGGTCTGCTGACATGTTTATTCAGAACGTGCAGAACAAATGTAATACATTAACTCAAAAGGTGAAAACATTGCAGAGGCTCAAAGCAAAGCTAATGGACCAGCAATGCAAACGATTAGATTGTTATTTCTTTTTTTAACAAATAGACACTTTAATTGAATTCTTTTGTCTCACTGTGTTTCTGGAAACTTCCTTTTTACCTGTGTGTGATTCTGCTTTGAATGCATTCAGGTGTTTGATTGTGTGTCTGTGTGTTTATGTGGTCAAGCATGGCTGTACTAAGACACTGCAGGGTGAGTCAGCCAGAGAGACCAGTCAGGCATGATTAGATGATGTGAAGCTCGGGTCAAGGTTAACGTCTTCTATCAGGCATGGTTTAAATTGCAGTGAAACCCTCCGCCAGTCTCTGCCTACATGAAGTAGACAGTGCGCTCCCTCCCCTAACATGACCTTGGTTTCATCTATTTTTCATGAGACAGAATGGCAAAAGGAGTAAGGCACGCCATTCCCACAATAATTAGTCACCAAAAT
>CAFUXE010000331.1:713446-757329 GCA_903364295.1 Serranus cabrilla
CCCCCCCCCCCCCCCCCCCCTGTTCCTACACAGGGCTTCTATTCTGTGAGGTGGTGCGTTCACAATATCAAAGAAGGGTCTATGTTAGAAAATAGAAAATAAGGAAAAATTTGCATACATGAATTTCAATATCTGAGTAATGTACTCAAGCCTTTATACTTATTTTTAACATACCATTTTTTATTTTTTTTTGCTCTGTGCTCTGTATGAAAATTAGCAGCAATTTGTGAGAGAAAAAAAATGGAGTGGGATGCTTTTGTACGCACGAGAAACAGGGAGAGAGAGAGAGAGAGAGAGACCCACGCACAAGGTCTCTGCAAAGCAGAAGCTGTCAACCAGGGATTAGCAGAACGAGCAGAAAACCGACAATAGGCAGAAGCTTATATACTTTAGAAGACAGGATTTCAATTTTAATCCACTATAAATGAAGAAAAAAAAACATTAAATACAATCACCACTAGTAGGCCTAAATACCCACACTCAGGAAGCTTATATTAAAAATGAAGAAGATATGTGAACAATGGACAGAGGAAAGGAAGAAACAGAAGACTGAACAAAGTGAATAAAAAATGTGGTTAACATGTGATAAAGGACAGAGTATTGATAAATGCAGCAGGTATGGCTTTATTTTGCTTCAGTGAAGATTTCCTGTTTTTTTTCTTGAACACTGGCAGGTGTGATAGGCAAATGCACAAATACCTGACTGACTAAGTTTGAAAGATTGTGTGGAGAGTGACTTAAATATCCAAAACTTTATTCTGGCACTGCTGTGAGAGCCAAAAACCATGCCTGGCATAGCAGTGACTGGCACAATAAAAACTCAGGAGGCCAATAAAGAATTATAGGCCCAAATCTATTTTATATTCCACATGCCCCAAACACGTTCCCCTTTCGATTTTCAAAATCACAGGGCAAGCCTCCTTTTATCCCTGAATCATTTTTTTCACATCAGCCATAGGCTCAATTAGCCTTTTGTTCTTAGATAATAACCTCATACCACTGCCATCTGCTCACTGGCCTAGTAATTCACAGAGAGCTGCAACAATACCAAAAACCTTTGCTGGTGAATGAGAAGAAGCTAAATAAGTGGGGAGAGAGAACAGTAGATGGAGTGCAGTCAAAGAACATTCCCTACCACTGAATCTGGACAAAAAATACAATATTTTTTCTAATTTTCTGCTAGGTTAAGTCAACTCAAGATTTTTTCATTTGCCTAACCTCATTGTATTTATACTCATCACCTGAATAGGCATAGGATCTTTGTGGGAGAGCAACTTATCACATTAACATTTGGTCTGATATCCAGATCATAATCGGTTTAAAACCCCAAACAGAATAAAAATGCTCCATGTAAACACCTCAATTGGAATAAACAGGCCCAAACCATTTGAAATGGGAATGTCACTGTAGAGTCTATAGTCCTAGTCTACAGAAACCACAGCAGAAGAAGAACCATGGCCTCTTATTCATTGACAAACTCAACCCTATGCATCATGGGTTATCTGCCCCACTATGGGCTTCAGCTAACAACAAAAACTCCTTTCAACATACAAAAATGGATTAATATGCACAGAAGACATTAAGGTGTCTTAAAATACACTGTTGCTCCATTCTGGATGCTTCTGAAAGGATATAATAGCATGGAAACACTTGTTGGAAAGCTACCATGGTGAGGACAGTGAGGAATTTCTAGAAAATCACAGCATTCCAGAGATACTTTGAAAGTAACAGAGTACTTAAGATGTTGTAAAGAGCATCTTAGATCTTACATCTTGTTTAACAGCAACACAAAAACAGCAGCGTGGACCAAATAATACCTACCCATCTTCATGGAGCTGATCAAACATGCAGTGTACAACGTTTTTTATCGCTTTTGCACATGTCACAAAGTTGAATGAATGTCTCAGCACATGTAAGCACCAGATTGTATTAGATTATATCCCATTCGAACAGCTGACCCAAAGCTGGACTGGAATAAAGTTTGCTTGTAACCACAGCTACTGACTGGAAGAAAAAAATTTGGTAGATTAGAGTGGGCAGGAGACTGGAGGGTCAGCCCTGACCTCACGTGGAGCTGGGTTGGGGGTGGGGGCGTATGCAAAACACCTGGGAGACGCTTGCATAGCAGCAGTGGAGTTTTATCAGCTAGAGGCAATGCTCAAAGGGTGTTTGATGACTTTCCCATTCACCCATAAAATAAAACCTGAACTGCTGACATCAACAGAGCCAAAGCTAGCAAAAGCCAACCAGCCAGAATAGCTGCTTTCACCACCAGCCGGCGTCACAACGTGATACAGAACTACAGGTGAGTCAAACCTGTTCCTCCCTAGGCGAGGCAAACAGAACGGGCATGTTAGGTCGCAGGAAGGCCATGTTTTCTACATTTTCACCATGTAACACTATCAGTATCAAGATGCCTCACAGTGGGAGAAAGTCACATCATATTTAGTGCAGTTTACTCTGTACTAAAGTCAAGTAGACCTGAACATCCCAGGAAAATACACATCACAAAATATATCAGAAACCCAAAGCCTTTTGCAAGGCGGCCTTAAAACTCTGTTTCTTTCAGCACTCAGGGTCATTTTTATCGTAGGTTTCAATATGTTTCAATACTGTTGAATTCTAAGCGAAAAATATTTCAATACTGTATTTTCTCCACTTATAAATAGCTTTATAACATCATAAGGTAGAGTAAAGCCTGAGATAGTGCTTGGTTTAACAGCATGGCATCAGGGCTTTGGCAGTGACGCCGAAAACACCCCCGCTTTCAACTCAAATGTGTTTTTTGACATAATTCAGCTTTAGAACATGGACGCACTGGTTTTCTCAGCATATCCAGTTCCATAAACGTCACTGTGATTGCCGAAGCACTTACTCATCCCCTGCCTATTTGCTTTGGATTGTGTAAAAATGCTCCAGCACTTGCTTTTAAAAGTCTCAGTGTGAGAAGCATCAGTATGTGGGCAGATCAAGTTTGATAGTGACTTTTAAGTACTGCTACTTATTTTTAGCAGGACCATTGAAGGGATCTGACAGCAGGGATGGCCAGCATTGCGAGGGAAACTGTGGCTAATGGTACATTAGACCTTGGCCAAAGTAAAATAAACTAAATGACATCTGAACCTTTCACAGGATGTCCTGAACATCACAGAGGGAAAAGAAAGTGAGAAAGAGTTCAACATTATTATGAAGTACTGAGACAGAAGGAAGGTTAATTCCTGTTCAACCCAGCCAGGAGACAAGACACATTACAAGGGTGCACTCTAAGCACATGGGAGACAAATTGGATTCAAACTCCCATCTTTCAAAAAGTCACTTGACTGGGCTTTTCACTCTCTGTATAAATCACTGGGAGAGAGAAGGCTGAGCAGACACTTATGGTCTGCCTTCAGGTGCGAGCGAATGTGGTGTACAAAACAAGTGTGCTGAAAACTGTGTCTGAAGAAGAGGTTTCAGTGCAAAGAGTGTCATGAATCTAGCTTCTGACTCACTCAATCACTCACAAACTCATATTTATTGGTTTCCTGTGAGTAGATTTCCTGTAACTATTCTCTTTTCTCTCTATTCTCTTTTTCTGTCACTTTGTATCGCTCAAGCAGTTCTTGAAGTCTGACAGACATTAAATCCAGAAGGAACAATTGAGGGAGATGCAAATGATTTTGATGAAAGTTTCTTTTGCGCTGTGCGTTTTGTGATGGATCTATAACGTGTATGCTTTTCTGAGTTGATTGTTACGCTCACATATTGATTCACATGAGCTCACTTAAGCTCAGTCTAACAGTTGCAGACAGATAATATAATTTAGTTTCAATGTCAATGTCGAGTGTGCAATTACGCTTCAGCAGAAAATGTGCTGTCACTGTGTGTTTCTGTTTGCCACAAGGATGTGCTATCACAGCATTCCTCACCACTTAAGATTTTATTCAGAACAGAGAGTTTGATGTTCAGACAAGTTATTGTTGTGTGATTTTTATTTTGCCATGCTCAATATTCTTCATCAGCAGTTAATTAAATAATAATGTTTTTGACTCATAGTGAAAACTTAGTTTCACCGCTCTTGTCAGTGTCATTTTCAGTCACACCAGATGGCTATTTTCAGTGAAAAGTTCACTAAAACCATGTGAACACTACTTGTCCATCACCAAACAGAAATACAGAGTTTGTGACTGATGGTTGAGACCAAAACAGAGCTAATAGGGGAGTAAATAATGGACTTAAAGCACATTAAATGGACAGAATAAACATAGCTTCAAATAAATGCTAATGTTGCTCTATAAATGTAAATATGTAAATAAACTGTTTGCGAGTATACCAATTTGATTAGGGGAACATATGTAATATGTATTTGTGTGGCTTGTGTTAACCATTGGTTTCGCTTCCCCCACGTAGCAAGAAAAATTATTAATGTAGGTTTTATTTTGATGTCTTGCAGCTTTAAATATTCTAACAGAAATACCAAAAAAAGGGAAGAAATATCAAGGTTTTATTTGAAAAGGACACACATGGGGTGTTCTGGGGTCCCAGACATTAAAGACACTGACCCTCACTGCGTTCCTATTTGCATACTTTTTAATATTTAGTAGGTACTGCAGCTGCCCCTATAAAATATGTACTGTTGCATGCAGTGCATGAGCACAAATGGGACATGCTAGTTAATCATAACTTGGTGCCTTGAACTTCTTGCTCAAATTAACTGCAGATGGTTGTGGGTCAGAATAGCCAAAACAGCATGCTGACTTGCAAACGGAAAAATGTTACCAAATACTGGTATTTTAATATAGACACACTTTGTATTGGGTCCAACAAAATCTATTTCTAGTCAACTAAATAGTATGGCAGTGTGGGCATTGGAATGCACCAAGTCTGGAATGGACCTTTATTGCATGTCAAACTTTCTTTCCAGAGATATTTCCATCATGATGCTTCGGGTCGACAAAAGCATTAAAAGATGTCTAAACAGCAAATTACTGCTTTTATTACAACCACTATGTTGCAATCTTTGTTGCAAGGCACACATTCCTCTAATCAAGACTTCTACCAGTCATTGACAGTTTAAGTACATTTTCTTTCTCAGCAGCATACAGTATGTCGATACGTCCCATTCTCTTAAGCTAAAATGTGACTCAGCAGTGCTGATTGCTGATAGCCTGTGCCCTACAGCTATGGCTGATGGTCTATTATAAAGAGACAGTCTCTCCGAGGATTGTACCGAACATAACCAAGCAACCTGACCGTGTTTTCAGGGTCTCTCCTCTCAAGAGAGAAAGAGAGAAAAAAATGCAATTGTAAGTCTATTCAATAATGTCTGATTCTTTTTTTTCTGCCCACAACAGATCTGGTTACTGATTCATCATATGTGACAACATGAGAAGACATGTCAATAGGTGGCCCTGCTGGAGGCCTTTTCCTTTCATTTTCAGTATTGATTTTTTCACAACATAAAACACAAGTCTTCTAAATGCTCCACAAGAAAATTAGGTCTTTGTGTTCAGTACTTTATTACATAATATTATATTACACCGTGCCGCAGTCATCTGTCAACGTCATCTGTAAAAGCTGATTCAATCTTTTTTTCTTTTGTTAATTTTCAAATGATACCTTATACAGGATCCACAAGAATATGAATGTGCACCATGATATGAAAATTACTTAAGAGGTTGAGAAACAAGTGCCACCACAAGAACACTGGGTGAAGAGCAGAGTGACCAGAGGGAGTGAGTAAAAAGGAGTGTAACAGCCTTTTTGGAGTGGATAAAAAGACACGTAAAAGCCTGTATAAAAAAAAGTTTATAAAGAGGCAAAAAAAACAGATAAACAATTTTTCTGTCTCAAGAAACAAACATTGAACTCTGCCATGCAAACTCTCTGATGGAGGCTACAGGCACGGCTCATCACTCATTTTAATGTAGCCCTGCCCTGGATGGCCGTGTTTGCATCATGCTGTGTGCGGAGTTAGGAGGGGGTCAGTAGAAAGTATCCGGATACTTGTAAACAAATTGGGAAATAATGGATCTTGGAAAATGTATTCTAAAAACATTATTCTCTTCATATCTGACCATTAGGAGTTGTTTGGTGCAGACCTGCTGGGGCTTTGTTAAAAAACGGAGTTAAATTACCTGATAAGTATGAACAAAGTGTTTTTCTTATTTTCAGTGTTAAATTAACTCAGACGGTTTTGCTTGTTGAACAATGTATTGACTCGAGGGCTTGAATGTGTATTCAAATTTCATCATTTCATATTCACTACATTATCAAATTTACAAAAACATGTTGTTCCCTTGTCTATACAGGGGATTTTGTGTAGATTGTTGAAAAATAATCTCAATTTGCCTCACAGTACTTTGAAAGAGAGGAAGAGAGTACAGGAGAAAAAAAATCAAGGCTGAGCATGAGAAAGAGTATGGATTGAACATGATCAGGGATTGTTAATCCTTAATAAATGTATACTGAAATTTGTAAATCTGGAGCCAACTTTAAAATGTATCATAAGTATGCTACCATCTGGTTTATGTAAATAATTTCCCATATTCTTGCAAATTTACAAATCTTTATAGAGCTGCAGTGATGTAAGGAAGATGCTACAATCTTTTTTAATGAGAAAGGGTTTCGAAAGAATTTCATTCAAACAAAAACATGCTTTTTTCACAGTTTGTACCACAGAAACAATGCACAAAGTGATTGTATGAAGCCATGCAGCTGCTTGTTAAATTGCAGCACATACATTTTGTAATTTTTTATATAGCATTAATATAAATCCCATCACTCAATGGCAATCACTCAAACACCTTCCAGTCAGACACTTAAGTCCAGTGCCTACTTTCTAGGCAGCATTCAACAGCAAAAATAACTGTGAAAAATGCACATTATCTCTGTTTGTTTATGTCAATAAATAAAAAAAAGTAGTGTTACTGCGAATACTCTGGGGTGTTAACACATATTACAAGTGGTAATCTCTCTCTTCTTTTGCTGTCTGTTTCTGCAGTTATTCTTGTGTAAATTTGGAAAACTGTCTCAAGCTGTCCTTTAGTGGATCAAGGTATCCTCACATAAGCACTGTGCAGCCATCAACTCACCGCCCACTCGTGCTAGGTAGAGCTAAAAACAAACAAACCCTCCTCTGCACTGAAGCCAGCAAAAGCAATGACTGGTGCAGATTCAGTGGAGCAGACAGAGACACAACATGAGTTAGACAACATGGATATCTAACAAGATGTGAAACATGCTGCATCAAAGATGCATTCATCTGTAGAATAATGGGTTTTAAATTTATTGTTGGCATTATTTCCTTTTTCTTCTCTCCTTTCCTTTTCTTTATTTTCCCCTCTTTTTCTTCTTTTTTATCATTATCTTTATTTTAATCAACTTACAATAAATATACGTCCCCCACCTGAAAAAAATGTAAATAAAAAGATTATAATGTTATTATATTAAATAAATATATTATAATATAAAAATAATAATTTTTAAAAAATTGCGCTGAGCAAACTGCCAACACGTTATCAATGTCTTTTTTTCCTGAGTATATCCATCAGACATGACAGAATGTGTCGGTCACTCAACCAGTTAACAAGCTGCTCGTGTTTTCCTAGGCCGAGATGTTTTAGGGTGTTTTATTAGAGCAGGCTCTGCAGGTTCATGGTATTTCTCCTCTGCAGATACTGCTACCACCTCATTACAGCCAGGACTCCAGCCAGTGTGAAATTCCCCTGAGGAGGAAGGCAGTGAAGCAGAGGCCAGACAAGCCTAAGATATTATTGGGTGAATAAAGAGCCTATAGCTCTGGGATCATCACGTAACAAGATATTTTATGCCCTCATTAAAAAGAAAAAAAATGTGTTGCGTTTGAAATCAATCTCTTTTGTTGTTTTTTGCTCATTTTGTAGCCTCATCCTTCATCACTTATCAGCACGCAGGAGTTTTGTGTTTTGTAATGCAGCACTCTAACAGCAGCAAAACACATTTATGACTTTATTAGGGATCAAAGTACTCCAGAAAACAGTCAGTTATGTCTTGTTTCATGCAAACTTATAGATATTATACACACACTGTGATATATATAATATCATACATACGATCAATAGTGGTATTATCAGACCTGGTTATCTCAGGCAAAAGTCTTAGTTTTATGAATAGCCCCGGATACCAAAACAAACGGAGAGAGAGTGTGCTACGGTTGTCAGTGCTGGCATGAGGTGGTAGCTAGGCTATAGATATAAGAAGCTTTTTCAAAAAGAAAATGAGGCACAGGTGGTTGCTGCAGCAGCAGAGGAGACCAGGAGGAGGAGGAGGACGTGAGAGTACCGCTGCTGCTGCTGCCCCATCTACAAGCTCAGGTTGATGAACAAGGAGCAATGTATATATATATATATATATATACTTGTGTGTGTGTGTGTGCATGTATTTTTTAGATAGACAGGAAAGGGGGCAGACTGGTCTCCCCTCAAAAATGTCAATACAGGGTGTTTTTACAGGCAGCAAGATACAACTCCTATTTATGCTTTAGACTGTCCTACACCACCATCCTGGTTATGTAGTAATGACTGACGGTGATGCAGAGTTGAAATGGCAGAACACACTTAGGATGGGAGAAAGAGAAGGGGAGGAGGATGGGTCGAACAAATGTCAGACTTTCACAGAAGAGAACAGGGTTCCTGTCCCATGTAAAAAAACAAAACAAAAGTATAATGCCTAATCAGGAAGTTTTTTTTACACTTGGGGTGTGTGCTCTACCAGGTGAGCTACAGGGCACCCAGCTGGTAGAAATAGTACAGCGTAAAATACAAGTATAGTCCTGCATTGAAAATGGTATTTAGGATAAAGTACAATTGTATTAGTATCCAAATGTCCTTAAAGTAGACTAACAAAAGTAGAAGTACTCATTATACAGACTTTTCATAATAATGTATGTATTATATATATATTATAGTCATTGTTGCACTCATGTGTCACTTTAATGTTGCAGCTGGCTAAAGTGGTGCTCATTTTAGTAATTTTATATACTGCAGGGTGGCTTAATCCTTAATATAAATATAAAAATAAATATAATGACTGGTTATAACAAAGATTTCCAGGGGGAGAGGGTGGGGGTGGGTTCCATTCCACTTAATAAATTTGGCCCACACACCCTGCGGCGATTAAAGGCACTTGACTGTCTGAATCCCTGTGATTTATACCTCTGAAACAGGTTCCAGCTTAGAGCAGCTTTTAGCGTGCGGCAAAACCTTCATCAGTCTTCAATCCAAACAGTCCCACTGAGCAGTTGCTCATATTATAAAGACAAAGAGGTTTGACCCCCCAGGCGGCTGTGTCCTATTTAACTGACATGCTGACAGGGCATAAACGGTGACAATTGCTATTTGTTTCTCAGCAGGAGACTGGAGAGGTGTTACATCATCATCTTATGAGCTGAATCTCTTCCAAAGAGAACTGGTTTTTAAAAAGATGTCCTTAGAGAATTCCCATTTCAGGTTTTTAACCAAAAGAAGATGATTGTTTTCTAAAAATACTTTTTTATTATAAGCATCATTTTCTGACAAAGAGAGTTCAAATTAAACATCAATTTTGATGTTTTTTGTTGTTGTTGCTTAGCCAGACAGCAGTGTTAATCTCAAACATGTGAGAATAAGAATAAATAAGCACCAACATTGAAAAACAAATACTAGAACGAGACATTAAAATCATCTAATTGCTGAACGGTTTACCCAGGTGAGGATATTCAGGGTTTTACAACATCCTGCACGAAACCTGAAATCTGTATTCTATTGAAGTTCAACATCTACAGCTGAAGTCTCTAGTCCTCTATGACTCCAGAATATCTGCTATTTCATTTTACAACAAGTTGTAGCTGATTCAATTTGGCATCCTTGAATGTGAGAAGTGAAAAATGCCAAATATCGATGGACACTATAGGGAGCTGAAACACCAAATCCATTGCTTTGCTTTAAAGCCAAGTGCTTGTAGAACCAACTGGCCAGAGGAGCTAGACAAATGTGCCCTGAGGCTAACCTCCGGCTGGCTGGGAATGATCTACCAAGGGGAACCAGAGACCTAAATGTCACAGACAGTCATGGGTCATGGGTGCTGTCACAATAAGACACAGGGGCTTGCCCCTTCTTCATCTCAACAACCTTCCCCCAAGGTGTCACCTGGGTGGCGGAGAGGTGTGCTCTCAGTTTGAAGTCCGACCCTGAGATGGGTTTTTGTTTTCACAAGCCTCTTCTTGTGTCAGTAGCTCAGACCAAAAGGAAATTACCTCCCTGTGGGTGCTGAAATGAAACAAAAAGCGAGAAAATCATTCCATTGTTAGATAAAAAGTGAAATTGAGAGGGTAGCTCCTGGTGGCATAGAAATGTTGAAATACTCAGTTTAAGACTTTATAGCACAAGTGAAGTATTCATTCAAATTCCTGTGCTGAGACTTTGACGAGACATAAAGGACGCAGCAGTGATGAATGGTGTGTTTGGACATCCTCATTTGTCATGTTTGAGTGTGTGTGAGTGTGTTGTGATGGGGGATCTGCATCTTTTCCAGGAATGCCTTTTAATGTGCACATTCCAAATTTATCACATGTTGCCAGAACGGCTGTCACATTAAAAATGAATATACAAATCAATATCGACAAGTAATTTGTGATAATCACTGTCATACATCAAAATTATCCCTGGGCAGATGATGACTGATAATGACTTTGAAACATTAAGCAATGCAAAACGTAATAGGCCAGTAATTCATTTGGACTGAAGGGAGCCAAAGCTGTGTGTGTGTCATCTGATAAATAACGCCTTGGAAAACGCATCAGACATGAATACTTCAATTATACCTGACCCTTTGCTAAGTCCCATACTCTGTGGCCCCTGTTTCACACCCAGCATGTCAATAAGGCCTTGCAAAGGAAACACGTGTGGAATAATACTGAAATATCAGAAACTGGATATATTCACCAGTCACTTTATTATGTACACCTGTTTTGAACGTGGCATGGTTGTTGGTCTGAGTAATTCACAAACTGCTGATCTACTGGGATTTTCAAACACAAGCATCTTTAGGGTTTACAGAGAATGGTCCCAAAAAGAGGAAATATCCAGTGAGCAGCAGTTCTCTGGGCCAAAATGTCTTGTTGATGGCAGAGGTCAGAGGAGAATGGCCAGACTGGTTCGAGATGATAAAAAGGCAACAGTAACTCAATTACTCATTACAACCAAGGCACAACACGTCCACCCTTGAAGCAGATGGGCTACAGCAGCAGAAGCCCACACAGCCACTTTGCTAGCTAATAAAGTGACTGTAGAGTGTCCATTCACAATATATATGTGTCTGCAGAATACTGTGAATGAATAGGACATTAAACTGGGACAAAGAATAAAATAAACCAGAATCCAGCTCCCTATGCCCACTGCTTTCAAACACCCTATAGATTGCTGTCTGACTTGTAGGTTCCATGTGCAAACCACTTTAGCATTTTGCCTCATTAGTCCAGGGTTCAAAGTACCATCTCAATGCTAGATTGAAGCCATGAGAGCTTGACAAGCTTGACAACTGTCTGGTGCCTAATTGTGGCTGCTAACAGCATCGGACAGTAGCCATTCTAGGAAGAGTCTTCCTTTAATTGTGAACATGAAGAGTTTGTAGTCTAAGTCTGCATGTGGATGCACATATGTCATGTTGTATGTTTGAGGCTTGCAATCATCTATAGGGGGAAAAAAGTAGAATTTTCAAAAGTTTTTTCTGGATTAGTGGATAGGTTTTGGTATTACACTAAAATACCCACCATCCTCCATTCTGCTTGGGAAATATGGCTATGCTTTAATGCCATGATGTCTTGTTGATTTAATATGGGGCTTGAGCCAGCAGGTCGTTAGCTCTGTTAAACATAAAGAGTGGAAGAAGTGGGAAACTATTTTACAGAAAGTTTCTGTGCTTGCAGTTTTTCTACTAAACTAAGCTGAGCTAAGCTAAGTGTAGTGGTATCAACCTTCTCATTAGAGCAAATGGGGGTATTTCTCAAAATGTTTGTGTGTTGTTTCCTTTAAATATCACATAAACATTTCAAGTGTGGCAAACAAGTTGCACAACTGTAGCAACGTGTTATTTATATTTTACGTACATTTTTGCACGTTTGTCCTAATTTTCACTGAACCTGCCGACTAGATGAAATACTCCACTCGTCAGGGTTATTGCGGTTCATTTTATCACCAAATGTTCCACTTGATAGCAGAAGCTCATAACTCTACACAGTATGTCGTTCGAACCTGATATGTGCAAAAAGGGCCACATTAAAATTCCAGCCACACTCGGGGCACAGACACGACTGCATCATCAGGCCAGGGGAGAGAAATCGTCCTTTCTCTGGTAAATGTTGGAGGAGAGCTTTTGCTCTTCTGAGTGCACAGAAAGACTGAAGGATTTAAGTGGAATGAAGCACGAGTCGCTCAGGGTCACACAGTGGATGAGTGAAGGGAAAACAATAAAGCATCTTTCTCCTACACACCTTAATACAGATTTAACCTTTGCCCTAATCTTAATCTGACTGCTCCGTTGATGATTCATTGATTAATTTGTGGGAAGAACAGTGGATAGACTTTGACCACCTTGGGAGCCTGCACACTCAGAGAAAATCTCTTGACTCTTTTCAGACTTTTTTTTAAAAGCTGAATTCTGTGCTCTGACTCACCTTCCTCTCTCTTTCCAGCCTCCACCCCCATTTTGCAGTAAGTCAGCGGTAAAAAACAGCATCTGTTTGAGATGCAGAAATATGCCAAACAGTCCCCAGTGTCTGCACAACAAGTGAAAAGCCTGTTTAAAAAATAAAATTGCAAACAGGATGTATCAATGTTTGATGATGTTCTGTGCACAGGATGCTGTAAATGTAGTATTTACATATGAAGTGTGGAAGTTAATACTACAACGTTAAAATAAACGCTACAATACTCAAGTATAGAAACTTAATTTGATGAACATTTCTTAACCCTGAATTCGCTATGACTACATCCTTAGATGAGGGCGACAACAGTCAAACTGCTGCCACCATGTAATATTAATACCAATTAAGCCCTGAACCCAGATCCCTGCAGTGAACTGGCAGGTGCACCCATCATGCAGCCAGTTGATTGAATCGAAGTGGTGAGGAGCGGATGTCCAAGGGAGAGGTTTAAAGAATTGGATTACTACTCAGGGACTGTGAATAAGAGCAGAAATACCAACTTATAATGGGTGTAAAACATTAATTCTACAGCTAAGTGGTTCATCCTTATGAAGGCACGAGGCATTGATACTCTTTCCACTCTCTGCTGAACTTCATTTGCAGCACATTCTTCCTCAATGATTCATTAATGCACTGTCCTTCAGCCTCTGACTTTCATTACGAGTTCTTACAAAATGTACGTTCCGAAGTTTAAAAAAGGGTACAGATTATGATGAAAATGTTGAAAATGAACTGAAGGAAAGCATCTAAGGACGTATATGCCTTATAGTCTAATTCCAGACCCAACTGAGGAACTGAGAAAATCAATCTCTGATACTGTTAACCAGCAGCAATGACATTATTGTCTTGCTGACACTGCACTCACTTTGGTGTTGTGCTGACAGAGCCAGCAGCTGATGCCTAATAGAGCCTTCTTCCAATCGAGATTGCAACAATGTGGCTCAGAGACAAAATTGAATTAGAGAAAGCAATTATTTATGCAATACTTAATCATATTTATTTTATTGCTTGATTAAATTATACTATTTAGATCAGTTTTCTTCTGTCTGGTTAGAGTTTTATTGTGTTTACATGACCAAAGAAAATAGTGTTTAGTACTAAATTGCGTCATATTTCTTTAGCTTATTGGAAAGCAGGGAAGTATATACAGTATATATTTGGACATCACATGCATTACTGAAATGACTAAGTAGCCAAAACAAAGCTTTACATTTTGATATTTCTGTCAAAATCTGTTTATTCCTCATGTCTCATTTAAAACGTAAACAATTTAGAAAAAAAAATATTTATCAGAGAAATTCAACTTGCAACATCATGTTTGTTATTATGCTATATTACTTTGTTATTCTGCACAAAGTAAAAGTTTTAAGGTTGTTCTAGCCTTGAATTTGCTGATTCCAAAGAGGTGCAGGATGTATATACTGCAGTGAAATACAAGGCTGCAGTGAGTATAATGTTAAGAGAACAAAAAACACCCTTAAACTGCTAAAAGTTCAGAGGGTTAAAAAGATTTCTATAGGCCCTGTATTGCATTTAAATCTTATTTGTCTATTTGGCAATTTGCAATTTACAGGTCATATGTGATTTTTGTGTCAAATACTACAACATCGCTGTTGGTGATGACTTTGTGATGACAGTGTTCTTTCTCACAAATTGATGAAAATCGTTTTTATTTGTATTTTTTCATGTAATACCAACAGAAGTACAGAACTTGTGAGCTTGAACTGGAATTAATATGATTTAAAACTTCATCTTTTTTCAATCTTAAAGGATGTTTGCAATATTAACTTATAAACAATAAATGAATCAATATGAACTAAGCTAGCTCAACTTATGAGAGTTGTTAAGTCAGTGTAATGTTAACAGTTCAGACATGGATCCCTGTGACCAGCCTCTGTCACTTCTATATCACTTTCCAATAAATTAGTAATGCATTGTTATTTGCAACAGGTTCTAAAAAAAGGAAGTACTCAGTACAGGTTGTTCTGTTTCAGATCCATAGTCAATGAGAAGGCTGTCAATGCATTACAATGTACAACTTAGCATATAAGGCAAGGAGACTCCTAAGGGGGTCATTTATGATTTAAGACGGTGTGGAGCCTTTACCCTATAATCAAACAGTCTTATAATCAACGGCATAAACTCCGGAATCAGAGAAAGGTCAAAGCTTTCATGGTAAAAGTGAACAGTGAGGCACATTTTATGTAGTGTAGAATATTATAGTATCCAAGGATTCATAACTTCACTCAGCACTTGACAATTCAGAGTTATCCAGTCAAAGTGCATGAATGAGAAACATTTTGATCAAAGGCAAAATAATATTAAAGAGCAACATGAATGCAGAGACAAATAAAAACAAGTATTAGATGTCATAATTTGCCAGAGGGTGGTGTCAGAATAAGTCTTTGGCAGCTCTTATCATGTTGTGAACATGAACGTTTTAAGAGATGTGATTCTTTTAACATTTTATGATATCTTGTGTAATTTTGGATGAGCAAAGATGTGAAAAAATAGCCAACAAGTTATTGATCGGCAATCGTTTAGAACTATTTAAGATATGTATAGTTCTGCTCTGCAGATTATAATTATACTTTACAGTCTATTTAACCCAAACAAGTAGCAACAAACACAAAGGACAGTTAATGTTTTTCAATTTTCAATTTGACCAATGATTCAAGACTGGAAATATTGGTTAAACCACTGAAATTGCCTTGCAAAAATTGCACAGAAAGATGCTCCAATTAACAGTTTTATGTGGGTTTTTTCCCTACTGTTTGACAATGGCAGTCCATTATTTTGGACTTCATGCTATTCTGTCCACCCACTGTATATTGTTCTCATGCGTAGTGGTTTCTGATTCTGCCACGCACCTACTGCTCAGTCTTTCTTGGAAGAAAGGACCAGTGGAAGGATTTAACATACTTTTTTGTTGTAATGTAAATCAGTTTCACATGTGAGTGAACCAGAGTTTTTAATTACTTTCATTCATCATGCGAGAGAGAGGATTTTCTAAATCATTTACTTCTCCTACATAAAATGTCGAGTTGCTCAGTGTGTATAGTCCCTGTGAAAACTGTCCTATTTCCACACCCCTTCATCTGCTATCACACTCTACGGTGCTTAATAAGGTTAAATAGTGAAGGTTTTGCATGTTAACCCTTGTTCTATGAGAGACAGCGCTCTCCAACAGGCAATTAGCTTTCCTGCTCACTTCTTTGGAGCCCGAGACTCAAGTGCTCCGAATAAGTGTTAAAAAGTGATGTAAGCACAAGGGCTCCGGTGAAAAAACATGTCTAAGAGGTATTCAACAGATTTTTTTTTTTGGTGGGGATGGGGGTGTGGATGAGGGCCATGTAAATGAGGTGAGAAGCATTAAAAAAATTATAAAATATTGCATTAAATGAAAACACAAAATCCACATACACAGTTATGGTCTTTGCATCATTTTGTTGTCATTTTGTATCTCTTGGAGGTCAGTTGCATCCCTTTGTGGTCATGTTTCTGTGGTTTTCCATGTCTTGAAGTGGTTGTGTGTCTCTTTGTAGTAGTTTAACCTTGTAACAAGAAATGTCAACAGTCACTCAATAAAGAAGCTGTGGTCCAGGGACCCTGGTCCTTCCCATTTAGTAGATGGTGAGGGGGTTTCCTTCCCTAGCTATCTTTCTGGCCCCACACTCGTATGGAGGTCCATAGACTTGAATCATGTTGTGTCAATGGTTGTTAAACCTCTAACATGCTTAATGCAGAGTCAGGTTTGACATCTTTGTCAAGCAGCTGGAGTGCTGGAGGACATGCATCTTTATCCATTTTCCAGCCATTTGGTGTGTCGGGTCTCCTCTGCAGCCCACCTGGCATCAAGTGATGTGGCCATACATTGCTTTCCCATCTCATCATATACACATCAATGATAACCATCATATGGGAAGAGACTCTCCTGAGAGTTGACCCATGTCTTCATTTTATTTCTTTGATGCCTTGTGTGTGTATACCATTCTGGTTGCATAGGTTTCCTACACTACCCTAGGGCCCGGACACCCATGTCAAAGTGCCATTTCAAATGTTGTCAGGACCATGACAGATAGCAGGAGTTTGTTTAGGGCCCCAGGGAGGCCAGAGTTGGCTCTGATGACAGTGATAAAAGTCAGTATCATTTTCTTTTCTATTCGTTTCGAGACCCACTTTCACTTTTCCCATTTTGAAGATTTTACCTGTCCCTTGGCCACTGGAATAATATGAGTTTGGCCTGAATGTATGAATGTTACATTTTGCACTGTGTTTATGGGCATTAAAAAAGTTTAATACTGAATTTTCCAAATCCAAATCAACAGGAACTGTCAGTAAAATATTATTTACTGAGCACACTTTTTTTTTTGTTTTTTTTTCTCTCAAAAGAAGGAAAATACAATAGAAACAGTTGCTTCTTTGCATGGACCTAGGGATTAGTACTCCTTAATTAACAAGGCCGAACAATAAGTGGTCCACAGGGATGTTGGTCCATGCTATTTGAAACACACATTTACTGCAAAGCAAATTGAGTTGTAAACATCTAGTTTTTATCAAAATGTAAATCCTCTACTGACAATGAGATTTGGGAGTGTAAAGTCCCAGATCTGTAATGTTTATGTAACAAAAATATCAGATCTCATTTGGAATAAAGAGCCAGACATTTCCTGTTAGCTTACATAAGTGGCATACAGCATGTATTTTGAGTTTCCTGTACATCTTTGTGGTAAATAGCTGTCATTTGTACAACTGCGGGGTAGTGTCATCTTGAAAGTGGTTCTTGTTCAACCTCCTCCTTTTTATGAGTAGACCTTTACAAAGACTTTCATTTGCAGGGCCTGAGACATTACAGTTTCACACTTGATGGGTTTTAATAAGACTGATGAATGGTGGTCAAGTTTAATCAACAGGAAACACACATGGAAACGATAACATTTGTTTCTCAGTGAGCGATTATCAGAAAAAAAGTGGTGGATGGTTCGAACATACATCAGACTTGTGATTGAAACATCACAGAGCTTCCGTGCCTCATGCTCTGTGTGTAATTCTTTTATTAGGTCACTTCCGAATGTCATACCACCCTCATAACCACTTCACTTCTGTAATTATTGTACATTTCTTTATTACTCATTTATTTAACTTTACTGGAAGCTTTTTTTTCCCTAAACCTAGATCAGTGGTTTTGTAGCCTAAATTAAATTAAATTGTAACCGTTTTTACAACCGCAAACTGTATGTGCATGTATAATAAAGTGTCCTATTTTTTAGAACGATCTGCTCTGTAATATGTACAAACACATGTATGGGTCGTTTGGACTCTCATATTGGTTATGGGTGGTATTGACAAACGACATATGGTTTAGGTTGGAGATCTTGTTTGTTTTCTCTCACACGCATTGCCCTGAAATAAGCATCCTTCAAATTCCCCTCACTAAGTCTGTTGATCGGTCGGTCGGTCGGTTGACGTCCCCAACCGTTGGCTGCCAAAGATTTCAGGCTGAAACTTGCAGAGAAGGTTGAATGTTTATGCTTTAAACCACATAGTTTGTCAAATACATTTGCTTTTTTTTAATCGGCAAGGGTTGCAAGAATTACTATTACAAGTATAATAGGCTTTGTCCTTTGCAATAGATGCCTTAATAATAGACAAAGTATAAGACCAAATCATGCGTCAGCTCACTCTTGGTGTCAGCTACTTTTAATGTAACTAACTAGCTGCTCAGATTATGATTCAAATGCAATACATTAAGATGCACTGCAACAGCATTGAGTCGGTAGAGGGGTGAAAGAGGACAACAGCTGAACAGAATGCTATGGAGTGTGTGTTATGTGTGTAGCATACAGAGCATCATGGTAACACAGATGGCAGCGAGATACCGTCCTATCTGTTTAGCTCCTCTGTTTGTAATAGCAGGCCGGCGAAATGACCTGACATACAGCGGAGCAGTGGAGAGAGAACGAGAGCAAAAGAGCAGGTAAATCTCCCAGACAGGGTCAAAATGGATCAGAGATTCACTGGTGCTCCTCACTGACGTTGTGTCTACATACATTTTCACTGCATAGACACCACTTCCCCTCTGATATGCTGGGAGGATCCATATCAGGAGGGGCATCTGTTTAAGCAGCATAGAAATGTTACTATTATGGATCCTATTCATTCACAAATGTGACATGGGAGAGCACTATTAAAGGGATATGTCCAAGGTAGGGCTCCAAGACGAGGGGTTGCAGCTGTGTCAGGACAGAATCGATGGACATCAGGGGAATAAATGGGCCAATCACTCAGACGGTCAGCCATATTGAGCGGGTGGCAACAGACCACAGGCTCATAATAGTTAAGGGACACATGAGAGAGTGCAGATTATATGAAATATGTGACCATGAGTGCCACTGTACATTGCAGGTGTGGGTCCCAGACTGCCATCAACATGGAGTTGGACAGTGGCCCGGGGAGCAGGAAGACATGACAAGTAGCTCACATAGGGACACTAAAAGTGACTCACACGGCTGGGACATGTTTGTTGCCATGTTTTTTGGCTTACGAAGTTATTAAAGTCAGCTATGGCTCAGTGGTGTGGAAAAAAGTTATGTATTTTAACATAGTGAACACAAGATCCAAATTAATTCAGATATTAGCTTTTAACTTAGCATTAGCCTTTTGCCATTTCAAAGAATCTGATGAAATACATGCAATTAACTCTCAGTCACTAAGTCCAAGGACAAATGCAAATTGTTTAATTAATTCATATTCATATATATACACATATACATATATATATATATATGGTTCAAATCAAGTCAAAGTTTACCTCACGGCAAGAGTAATTACTAAAAAAATACTTAATGTTTCATACACTTATAGAACTACATGTGCATTGCAGCTAATATATATCAAGGTTGTATGTTTCAAACATGAGTGAAGAAGTCATTAATCTAACTGCCAGGAAATCAAAGGCTTAAGTAAACACATTGTTCAAGGTTTGACCTTCTAGCGTGCGGGGTTACTCCTAATCGTTATGTCAGAGGATTACCTGCATTATTCCTTTCAATAGGATGCGTTTTCCAAGAAAAGCATTTTCCTCTCCTCTCAACAGCTCTTCTGTCACTAGAGAGTAAAAAACAGGCCTGAAAAACTGATCACGACTAGTGAATAAGAGTATGCAAAGAAAAACACATGATACCAGGTGCTACATGCCTGATTATTTAGACTATTTACTTATGAATGCATGGTTTTATGGCGGACTGGCTGCAGGGTTTTATTTTATGGCTTCTCAGATCAGTATAATCACGTTAAAGTAAGTTTTGTCTGCCTTTTAATTAAGAAACTGCTCTTAATGAAATCCAACCAGACAGTTCAAGTGGCATCAGTGTTGTGGAGCCTTTGACATCAGTCATCAATCATGTTTTTGTTGCTGTTCGACCAACAGACTTGCAGATGCTGATATGGAAACAGTCCTTTAAACAGTCTCTCTTTCTCCCTTTCGGTCTGCAGATGCCATAAAACCAACTTCTTTCAACAAGTGCTATTTATCTGTGAAGAAGAACTACAGACGGATGCTCCAGTGCATACAGATTAAGGTCATTGCTACTGTAATGGTGCACTGTGACTGTGAGGACACTATGTGTATCAGGTCTGCCAATATGCTGCACAGCTTTCAAAGGGGGCCATTGAATCATGGGACACCTGCAGGGGATTGAGAAAGGGCAGCTTTTGCATTGATTCTGACATTCTGAGCTGTGTAAGACATTTGCCTGCCGAGGCTGGATGCTCTGTTTTATAAGTTAAGCCATTTTTTTCTCAAGCATTTTGGGGAAATATGTGCACAAAGCATTATTTAGAAATATGTACACACAGCAACAGCAAACAAATGATGTAACAAATATTTTAGACAAATGTTGTATTTGTGTTTAATCAGATTGATGTAATGCATTGCTAATTGTCATGTCCTCTAAGCAAACTGTTTATTACATTCTGCAGTGATTATTGCCAATTAATTTAACAGAAACGTGGGAACAATCGATGGAAGCTGAAAGGCATTCACAAAAAGCATTAAAAAAGAAAGACAAATATATGTATTTGTCTTTCTTTCTTTTCACTTTTTCCTCCTACAAAGTGCTCAGCCCAGAGCACACACTCATCGCTGTGTGCCTAACAAGAGTGGAATCAAGACCAGAAACGGTTGAGTCATGGATCAGCAGATCCATTCTTTTCATTTCAGACCGCCTCTGTAGATCAGAAAACTGGAGTAAGTGCCAGCACGGCAGAACAGGTCCCGGAGCATGTGAGCAAAGGACCACCTCTGCATCGCCATCCACCATGGCGGGAATTCACTGATTTGCTCTCTCGGGAGGACAGTATCGATAGCTGTGGGCCTGGATCCTGTGAAGTCCACATTTCTAGACTGAATATGTCACAAGGGGCTGACAAGGCCTGTCCCATTTCAAAGGCAGATCCAAGTGCAGCTGAGAAATATAGCCTTCTTTTGCCAGAATCTGGAGGCCACAGTCACTTTATCCGTTACAGCCTTCAGTATCCTGCAATCCATTGTCACTGACTGAATCCTTCCATCTATCAAAAAATGGGGAAATACCACACAAGCATGTTGTATTTACCACGTTTGCATTCAAATGGTGATCTGTTGTATAAATTAGTTAAAAAGCAGGATGTTAACAATGAGAGCCAGGCATCCTTCAATATTTGCTTTTTAACAGACTGGATATGCTGCAAATCTCCGGGAGGATAAATGTAGTCTGCCAGTGGTCTAAAAATCAAAGCTTTTTTATACTGTTTTTAAACTGGTAATAACTTATATTTTCCTGCCAATTATGGCAACTTTAGAGTGATAAACATGGAAATATACTGCTTTAAATTCTGATGAAGACAACACACTTTTTGCTTTTGGTACAAACTACAAATCCAGTGTAGACTTCAGGTCTTTATTTATATTTCAGAAAACCTTTTTGGAAAATGTCGGTTTGATTCAACATTGCAGCACCAGACTATGAAAATAACCTTTAAAGTTATAACAAATGACACAGATTATCCACTGAAGGATTAGTGGAATCTACCACTAACATTGAGATGGAGCCACAAACCCAAAATCCACCATGCTGAGAAGTCACTGGAGTGATTTTTTCTCCAGGCGCAGAAACATCTCTCCAGCTGTATCTGATCCCCCCTAACTTGAATAAGCTGAGATCAATAGCTATCTTCGCTGCTGCCTCAGACATTGAGAAAGAATGCTTGAATTTATGGAAGTGGTACCAAACGAGCCCCCTCAGGTTTTTCAACCTGGAGAAAAAAAACTGCAAACAGATCACCATCTGACTGGGCTTTTATAATGGAACAGGACAGAGTGTAGTGACAGCACACTGACTCTGTCTGCCAACCAGCAATGCCAGTTCATCTTGTCTGAAATCCGTTTCCAAGCCAATAATCTGTCTTAAATCCTAAGAAAACAACTCACAAATTGCTGGAAATGTTTGTTTTGTATTCATTACTTTTGTCATGAAGAGGACTCAGTTGTCTTTTTTAAATATTTTCTGCTGGTTGATCATGGTGGGGCTCAGAATGTGTGTCTGTTACAAGCAGCAAAAAGTGGGGCGGATGCAGAAGTGCTTAAAACCTGCGTTCTATCAAATGACCAGCAGGGGGCGAATACGTCCGTTTGTAAAATAGTCAATTAAAAGATTACTCATTTGATTCTTCTCATTTGATTAATTACCTCAGTAAACATCATAATGTGTTTATGGCCATAATCTCAAGTCTTCTCCAATACTGCATGATGTTGATTTAGTAAATGAAGATCTCATTTAAAATAAAATAG
Source organism: Serranus cabrilla (assembly GCA_903364295.1). NCBI lineage: Eukaryota > Metazoa > Chordata > Actinopteri > Perciformes > Serranidae > Serranus > Serranus cabrilla. Next base: position 735,976 of record CAFUXE010000331.1, read on the forward strand.
ACGATAATGCATGGTTTGCTTTAGGGCGTGGCTATGATGTGAGTGTTTAGTCGGACAAAAAGATACTGTAAGGAGTCAGCTATTTATTTTGAACTAGTTAACCAACACACACGTTAACTGATGATGTAGCATCATTCCAGCTCACTTTTTTTGCGTGCATAAGCTGGTTTCTAAAAAACAATATGGCCAAAATGGAAAAAACAAGGCTCCACAAACCAACAGGTAATGACACAATAACTACATCCACAATTTTTATACAGTCTATTAGCTTAATGGAGCCCTTTATAAGGCACTCATTGAAATACTTTGAAATTGAAAATTCCACCTCAAATAAGTGTTTTAAGACTTTTGTGACTTTTTTGTTTCATTTTAATGATGAAAATTAATGTCAATTGATAGATTGCTTTGTTCGGGGATGCACTGTAAAAATGCTAATCTCCTGCCATGCCATGTTTTTCTGTCTGTCGGTCTTAAATGAAGGGTTATCTGATCTGGTGGTTCTGTGTGATGCTTCAGGCCAGAATTTGATGCAAAAACATTTTCTAATTTTCAAAATGAAACTGATGTGATACATAGACTGGACGATTAGCAGTTGTTGCCACTTGTTGTCAGCCGCATTCTTGTCCTCTGTGAGAAATGAGACTCTGGAATGACAGTTATGAGAATGGAGGGTATTCACCAAAAAAATAAGAGGACGGCAAAGACAGGAGACAGGAAGAAACCAGCTGCAACAAGTAGTGATTAAATGGCTCCTCAACCTCACATTACTGGTAGAAACGACTGACATAAAGAAAGCCAAGGCGAAAAAAATGGAGACAAATGATTAGCGAGCAGGGCCCACACACTTGAAAGATGCTCAAGTAATCCTGCCTCCCCAAATGTTAGCATGAAAGATTTAAGACTCCCCCTAAACACCACACATCCAATTCCAACACATCTAAGACTGACATTGTAGGAGGAAGCTCTTGATGACTTAATTGTCTCTTGTTTTGGCCACACAAAACATCACTTCAACATAGATAAACAGACATGTGCATATTCACATAGACGCTGGTAATCTGGAAATTAATGGATTTTAACAAACATTTACCAGTACAGACCACACAAAGGGTTAAACCCTAACAATTTGTTTGACTTTTTCTTTTGGGTGCTGTAGTTTCAATTAGAAAGCTACTGGTAAGATACTGGTACGCTCCAAAGTTTTAGTGAGGAAAAAACGGACATGGACATTTGATCCAGTATGAACCTCAAAGTTACAGGCAGCTGAGGTTTGCAGAGGCAATAATATAATATATACCTATAATTAGCTGCATGACGAAGAATTACAGTTCATGAGGCTGACACAACAATCGATTGATGTCCAAACACCCGCTTCAAGTAATTAGTCATAACGTGTTTTCTACATAACTGACATAATGCATACAGTCAATACATTGCCTATTTAATGCCCAGCAATATAAAAACATCAATAAATGCATATATTAGATAATATGAATGAACCATTCATATGAATGAACCATGAATATGTATACGTTTTATGTGAAATATATAGCTGCAAGCAACAATGCACAAATACAGCAGTGGGGTAAATCAGCAGTCTGGCCTCCTAATAATTATGTTCCCATGAAACAAAACTGCATTGTCAATTGTGTTTCAAGGGAAATGTATTTTCTCCCAGATTATGTGTATTATTGATGTATCACACAAACATTTCTAGTCCACCCAAGTATGTCTCTGTTTGGAGGAGGTTTGGGTGGATGGAGTCCAACAACCACAGATCTATCACACAGGAGACTTTGTGTCCAAAATCAAAATTGAAATATTTTCTTAACAGTTGTACTAATTTTAAACCAAACCATAATCTTTTACATGTGGTTTGGTTGCCTAAACCTAGCCACCATTTCACATCATTAACCACATCTTTAAACTGTAAATGTTTAAAATTAGCAACTGAGATGTTTCCTTCAAATTGTAATTAAGTATGCAGTTTTGTTTCATGAGACATATTTGTTGACACTGCAGGTATTAGCAGGACTTATCAGCCACTTCAGCATTTAATTTAGAGATAGACGACATGTGGCCTTTTACTATCGTCTGATTTATTTGCTTTGGTTTGTTTCACATTTTATTCTGTGAAAAAAATGTTTTTCAAATCGTCAGTGGGATCTTTGATTGCTAAATAAACACAACAAAAACAATAATCTGGATTATTGACATTGTTTGCAAAGAACCTTTAATTGCCATGAAGATTTAAAGCCTCAACTAAAGATTAATAGTTAATGACACTGACCAATCATGGCGCCAGGGACTGAACAAACTTCGATTTAGCAGAAAGGGAATCCGAAAAAAAGATTAAGACTAAATGCTTTGATACACGACAGTGATGGAAATAATTAGAATAGCTAAAGGTGTAAGGACATCTTTCAATGCTTTATTAACGCATGAAAAAATAGACGGTACCTGTTGAGCCGGCGGTGACAGGATGCAGCAGGGTAAAATCTGTGGTCTGTCTGCAGTCTCCTGAAGCCTTCATGCGTCCATCTGGGTCCGCCTGTTTGGCTGATGGTAGTGCTGTGATTTTGACAGCTGCAGTTGGGCGGAGGCAGTCCTACAGATCACTCACTCAACTGTGTAGGAGGAACTGCATGTAGGAAAGTACTTTTGGTGAAGACATTCTCCAGGACAAGTCACACTTCCATATAGTTTGATGCTTTGGATATCCAGGCAGCACTGACCATATGGCTGAGGCTCTTTGGGTTACTAGGCAATAGAAAAAAGGCAAGTGTACCGCAGTCCCAAAGCTTTGTGCTCTAACAGGAGGGACAGAAGTGAAGTGCTTTACTTCTTTCAACCAGATTTGCTGTTAAAAGGTGCCAGTATCTGTGTTGACCAGGTCTAAGATTGCTGGCTTGGCTTTTACGGGAGCCAACACAGCACACAGTTGGAGTATGTTTTCAGATGATAAAAGCAGCACAAATTCTGGGTAGCAGCAGGTGAGGCAGACTGGGTAAAGTTTTCATCTGAAAGAGAATAACAACTGTGGAGTGGTCTCCTGCTGATCAAAAGGAAAGGTTACATGTTTTTATTATATGATCTCCTTACTGATTTCAACAGGAGTCAGCCCAGTGCCTGTGAACCCAACAATAAATCTTAATTTCAGTATAAAAGCAAAATATTATGATCATATTCCAAGACATTCAGACAGAATTGTGTATCTGGATTCCCAACATGGAGAAACGGTCCTTAATTGTCATGTAGCCATAGAGTGTTTTTTTAATAAAGTGAATACATGACAAAGGAAATGGTTTTTATTTGCACCTTTACTGCCTACATTTCAACTGGTGTATGCCATCCGTCAAAAGTATACTACTGCTCTGCAAGTGCATAATGGCTTTTTGTAATGAGGGTGGTCAGAATAATTCATTTATATTCACGCACCTAAAGCTGTCGTTCGTAGTTTGAACTTGTTTAAAAGAACACTAGAATTGTAGGATTACTGTTTGCATGGAAACCCTCCTGTAGATTCCTCATCCACACATGCTAAATCATGTTGTGATGATGGCTAACAATAAGTAAAATATAAACTCAGTGTACCTATTAGGGCGACCCCATCCCTGCCAAATGGTCGGGCAACTGCGAGGATCCATTGATCCTGAAATGTTTGTTGGACATGTATATTTTTCTCCTATCTCATGAATGTGGCTCTCAACTGTTATTTCAGAAAGACATGTCTTTAATTGTCTTTAATCCCGGATATTATGGTGTCTTTATTAAGCAGTCAAATAAAACTTCTGCACTGTTGAAGAAAGCTTCCTTTATGTTTTCTCTGTCTGTGCATCGTTTCCTACTTTTAGCTCTGTACTACAAAATTTGGTATTGCTGATCCTCTGAAGTCAGATTTTTTAAGGTACACGGTAATTTAAGCATGCTTCTCTACTCAGTGTTTCGTGATATTGGCCTTTTGATGATTCAAACATTTCAGCTTTGAAGTTTTTCTAGTGCTTGGTTTAAAATGACACCTTAGATTTTGTTTGACAAATGTATGATGTGTCCTGTCTCTTCCAGGTGGTTACTCTGGTTACAACAGCTCCACTGCAGCTCAAAGATCACTAACTATGAATTGTGCACTGTTTTTGTAAACATGATTTGAACATCATTGTGGTTTAATGTGGTTTATCACAAATACAATTTAGCAACTTGTTATTTTGTGACCACGCAAATACAATATTTAGCAAAGTAGTGACTTATGTCAATATAACAGTAGGCTATAGTTTTTGTTTTCTCACATGCCACTGGAAATGACTGTGTGCCCACGCTGGCATGTGGTTCATAGGTTGTTGACCTCTGCTGTAAGATATTGACAAAGCCAGACTAAGGGCAGACCAAAGCTGCTTTATGTCCAGATAAGGTCCATGATGAGCGTGTCAACATTCATTGATGAATGATTGTGAAAGGCTTGTGCACATGTCTTGAAGTAATGAGTAGGGGTGTGATGTTACTGTCACCTCTGTCAGCCAACCCATTATACTTTTAAGTCAAATAAATATGACCTCCTTGTTAAAACTCCTATTAATGACAGACGATATGAGAGAATACATTTATTGACCATTTAAAGAGTACATAAGGATGCAAGACTGATTAAAAGGCGACAGACAGTCATGATGAATGTCCGTCACTCATTTGTTCAGATGCTTTTTCACACAATGTGATGATTTGAATTACAATTAAATCACAGAGTCGATAGTCCCTGTCCTTCCATGTGCACATAAATCTTTGGTGTCATTAATGTTCAACAATTAATCAATCATAAAATTAACCACCATCTATCAATTTTTCATCTTGGTTTCAGTGAAGTCATTTACTGAACCTAATGAAAATATACCTGACACAAGCCCTAACAATGTCCTTTTTTTCAAAAATTAAATTAGAATCTCCTACGAGCTGTTTCACGTAAATCATACATCAAATGCCAAAGCTTAGGTAACAGAGAACAGCCGCTGCTGTTTAAGATCCTCCTTGATAATACAAACAGTGTGAGGGATTCAGTGGTATCTCATTATGAGATCTAAATACCTTAAATACGCACTAAATGCAGATGCATTCCAGAAGACTTTAAAGCCTGTTTAAAACACAAAACAAGTTCCCTAACTCTGAAAATGGAATTGATGATGGATGTAGCTAAAGAGTGTTCAATCTCGTTGTTGCACATGTGCAGAACTGATCAGGCAGGATATATAGATCGGGTTGTAACAGGACCCACTCACTATATAGATGTGAAGGGCTCATTCTAGTTTAAGTTGATTACACGCTAATGACAACATAGTTATGAATATTATATTCCATTTCTGCTGATAGATCTCCCTAAATCCTACACTCTGCTCAAATTCAAACCCATTCTGTGACTCAGCTAAGCTTTGTACTGCTTGTGACTGCAGTGTGTCCTTTCCATTACTCATAAAATAATTAAAAAGAGGCATGTAATTTGTGATAGCCTGGCTGCAGCTTATCATGAATTAGTTCAATATGTCTGCTTAGCTTAGTCCTGCTCTGAATTAAGATGAAAACCCCGGGTCGCTGGAAAGTGAGAGCGATACTTTAGCTCCCGAAGTAAACATAAAACGAGGCAACCACAAAGCTTATGGAGTCTTGCAGCTGTGTCCCATAATGCCATGTTCAATAAAGTGCTTCAAAATTCTCAGGACCCCCTGACCAAATGACAGAGTGACTTATACTGGCTGCTGGTCTCAGCTAAAAACTCTCTTTCGTTCCCTCTCTACGCTTTTCTCTGCAGTCAAATCTCCCCCTCCAGCTTACTCCTTCTGGGCAATGTTGTCTCAAGTTTCTGTTCCACTTCATCTCTCTTCCTAGCATTTGCCTCTACCAGTAATAATTGCCCTAGACAAAATCCTTTTAAATGCATAGATCTGTGAAAAGTGTAGAGATAAAGGCTAGTGGGGTTGGTGCAGTCCAATTCTGCATGCATGATGCCTGGAAAAGCCCTCTTACAGCATTCTGGCAAATGCTATGATAACATATTATGTTCAAGCCCATCATCGTGGATTTAATTTGAAATCTTGCAGTTGCACATAAAAATAATAAATGGGAAGAAACTTGTGCTATAAATGTGCCCTCTGAAGAACTAAAACAAGTCAAAACCTGTGGGCAAGCAGACAGTTGCTTACGAAAACATTCTTTTTTAAAACAGTTTTTACTGTCATTTTCAAATAAGTGGATTTCCGAAAAATGAAACATAGAAGGATGGAAAGCATTGACCGAGCTTTAACACTGGCTTGAATCTGAGATAAATGACTTCCTTTATCTGTACTCAAAGGGTTATGTTGACCCAGAAAGGCTACTGTACATCCAATGTGTGACAGGGTATAAGTAGGTATGTTGTGTGAATGTTTCATCTTTGATTTTGTGTGCTTCTCTGTGTCAAGTTACCAGCCTACAGTACTCTGTTCATGTGTTAATGCTTTCACAGCTTCTCACTCCATAGGGAGAAATATAGGGATTTAGTCATATCAGGCAGACAGCTGAAGAAACATTCTGCTAGGTTAATACCTCTACTTGGATGTATTTCTCTGCCCAAGGCAGCTCTGTAAGTGCCAGCTCTGCTGTTTATTTTCCGGGGTAACATGGCAGCTCTGTTTTTTTTTGTTTGTCTTTAAACAAAGAATACAGTGCATGTAATGAACAGCAGTGAATATCATAGTTGATTTGGACAGTGTGCTCTGTCGAAAATGTTTTCCATTGTTGTGGAATGTTTTGATATTTTAAAAGTGAACTCTTTTCATTATGAAGTGTGCTATCTCACATCTCAGTGCAATTAAGGCAAAAATAAAAACTGCAGGAAAACAGCACAGTTTAACGAAATACAATGTCATCCTATCATTGTGTATGTGTCACGCAATGCATGCATTTCTATATTTATTCAAACAGCATCAAGCTGAATCAAAGTTCAGGCCTTCATTAGGGGCATGCCGATGTGAGGAGTTTACTGTGTGTAGCAATGTAAGGTATATATGTATATGTGCGACATATGTTCATGAAAGAAATCCAACACAAATACAAGAACTCAGCAAGACCCAATTCTCAGACTGGCTCGAAGCTGTATTTTTGCAATATGTACAAACATAACTATGGCTTTGGCTCTGCTTTGAAAGTTCTGCCTGTAGAGCAAAGTGTGTCCCTGCTTTTGCAAATAATTTCAAATTATATGTCTATATTTTTTCTCTTCTTTTTAGAATATACAACATGATGCAGACATAGCTATAATACACAAGCTGGCGTCTTGTAAGTCTCATATATACCATCTGCCGTGATTTTCACCAAGAGGTCCACATGTCTAGAGAAGAAAGGTTCTGCCAAGAAGTGTCTCACTTCTTTGATGGCATCTGTTGCAGGATTTCTGACACTCCCTGCATGATCCTTCTCAGTCTACTGCTCCTCCTGCTGCAAAGGTGGGAGAGTAATAGCACCTTCAACTTTATATCCTTTTCTTGGCTGCCGTGTGTTGTGGCTGCCTCAATGCCAATGCTATTTGACTAACAACTCTATCATTCATATCCTACGCTCTTATTCGCTTTTAGTTGTTGCTTTGATGGTTGAGCTGATGCTGTTAGCTGATGTTGATCTTACAGACAGGAGTGAATATTGCTCACTTGAGAGGGCTGCATTGAGTGTGTAGGTGCAGGTAAATGGAGGTGGTTCTGGGACGCTGGAACACACTGTTGAACCTTCTTGGTTTTGTGGGCACAACTCAACGAAATACATGTTATTTACAGAATGCCCACCTGATGACAACACACTTGCCTGTGCTGTTACACCCACACAGAACTTCATATTGAAACCATATTTTTTCTTTTGTTAAGTCAGGCGAAGGGACATGATTCATAAGGTTTTCATACCAGATGTGGTTGCTAACTAGAGACTAGAAGAGCTAGATAAACAATAATGGTGTGTTTAGGTAAATTATTGACCCATGGTATTTAGATGTAGCTGCAGTGGGGCCGGCCACAGTTGGGGCTTCATGACAGGTAAAAGCATTACTTAAAAGAATAGTTCAGATTTTTTGAAGTGAGGTTGTATTCGATACTTACGCACAGTCAGTGTATCATGTGCGGTAGATGATGGAAACAGACTGAAGATGAGACCTGTCACAAAACTTAACAAGGCCCACCCTAAAAACGTTATACCCATTTATGTGCATGCTATATTAACAATAGTCATCTGATTTATGTTGCTATCCAAAACTGTTTCATTTGGCACCACTTTTTTTCAACCATAGAACTTTGATTATCTGCACTCTAAATGAATGGTGAGTGAGCTATCCTTGCATACATGAATGCACATAAACACCTTCTCAGTCAGTTAATGAAGCTTTATAATGCACCTGACATGTAGGATTTTGGAACAAGTAAGAAAATCACAGCACACACAGGAATCCCTCCTGACTGTGAGGCAAACATTTAGAGACCAGGATTCAAACTTAAGACCTTTTTGATGGAGAGAACAGTCACAACTTCTGAACCTCCCAGCATATTTCAGATGATGAAAACAATAAAAAAAAAACTACGAACTGATATTACGAGTGAATCTAAACCACCCAGTGAGATCCACTCACCATATTTACATTTTTACAAGCTGGAGGTATACTGGGAGATTTGCTATGGTTGCAAGGTGTTTTGTATGAATAGATGCGTAGTTTATGCTCCTAATCACCTGAAGTGTCTTGTTTAGATTACCATTACAATCTCACAGAAACAGGCTGAAGGTAAAGCTTAGCCCATCCATCTTATTACAAATCTATAGCTTTCAACATTAATAGGCTTAACTGAGTATAATCCAGATTTTTCATCTCTGCTTCCTAAAACATGCAAATCCTGTTTTTGAGTGAAGAAACAACCAGGGTGAAGTGAGGATCTTGTAAACATGGAATACATTTTTCATTTCTAAAGGTATAGGATAAAGTGGTTACCACTTGCTGCTATTTACAGCAGAGCATAATATTTACTGTGCTGCCATTTCAAATGTCCTCCACCAGCTTCATAAAGCTAATTGATGATAACGACCATCTTTAATCAACTGCCTCCACTGGCTCAAGCATTATACCATTTGTGATGCTCCCCATTGTTTTCAGGGAATATGAGAAAAAAAACCTCTCCCTGCTTCTTCACTCATGGTCCCAACATTCCCCCTTGCGCTCATTGTGGTCGAGCTGTTGACGCACCATAAAGAGTTGTGAAGAAATAAATTAATAAGTGAATGAAAATGATCCATCCTGAGCCAGAGGCTCTCCGGGACTTTAATTTACATGAGTACTGTATTTTGTTTGTCCCCTTGAGTGTGATGGATGGATCTCCAGACCCTGATGAAATGGAATGCATCAGTTAATTAGTTTTCCTCGGACAATGCCGTGGACTCTCCTGTAAGCAACATTCCATAGTTAGCATCCATAACACCTGTGTACAATGTGTAGTATGAATGCATCATTAAAAGCAATTATATTACAAGTCACTAACATATACTTACAGTGTTGTTTTGTATTAGCACCTTGACATCTGATCATGTCTGCCAAGTCAGTGTTGTTGGCAGAATCCCAGGCCATTTCTGTTTAGATCAACAGCATATGATTTCCTACACAAACCTGCAAACCAGCAAATATTATCCACATACAGTCAAATACGCTCACCTATCTGTTGGTCTGGTTTGCCTGTAAATGAACACGTATAAATGCATGCAAACTGACAGGGAACAAGTTTGGGAAACTTTGGGTAAAAAGCAGTTTGCTGCTGGAAGAGCATTTATTATAATAATGCCCTCACAGCCTTAAAGTGTCAAACCTGATTTTAAAACAGGTATACAAGCTTCCCCAGATGGGATCAGTAACAGATAGTAGTCCTGTGAGAAACTGCTATTTCAGTCAGAAACATTATCCTCATAGTTTACCACCATGGTAAATAAAATTAACTTTGATTTAATGGCTCCATTTAAAGCAGCTTCCCTGCACCAAACACAGTTTACATTAGAAAAGGGAAATGGGAATGAAATGGGCACATTACATGACAGCATAGTTGATGACATGTATGTTTAAATCTCTAGAACATCATAATAAATAACAAGATAAGACTGAAATAATCTGCTTGAATTGCAACAGTGGCTGAACATTTCTGGTGAGCTCATTACAGTTAGCAGTTCAGCTGATATTTAGTGATGCTAATGAGTTCATGTTTCTGCCTGAACCCATGCAATCTTCTTCGTAGCGTCTGGTGTTTATTAAAGACTTCATGTCTTGGAGTCAAAGGGCAACAAACTATTGTGTTTTCTTTGCGCATTCACATAAATACCACTTTCACTGAACTTGCCAGTAATGCAACTTCTTCAGGAGTTCTTTATTTATTTGCTTTCCTTCCTGAGTTTTAAAATTGTACTTTATTTATTAAGGAAGTGCAGAGGAGAAGCAGTGTGTAAGTAGGTCGTGTATTGACTTATTAGAAACATGCTCTGTCTGTGTATGTTTGGCTTTTTGTAGAGTTTGCAGTATCATACAATGTGTTATTACAGTTACCGCACGTTGTGTCTCTGTGGGTCGTATTATAAAAATGTAATGCTGCTTATGCTGAGAAAAAATCCTCTGCATCTAACAAGGATGTCTTGCAAGACTTGCTTTTGTTTTCCTGAGAAATGCTGCAAACTACAGTTAAGGCAAAAATCATATTACCGAGAAATCAACAACTAACTGTATTTTCAGCGATGAATACTTTTTAAACACTGGGAAAATATTTGTCTATACATGTCACATACTGTAGTGTCCACTAAGCTGTCTGAAGTGTTGTGGGAACAATGTTTTATGAGCAAGTAGGTGTGTTACTGGAAAGATACATCCCATTCAGTCATTGAAATCACTGCTGTGAAATGTATAATCACTCATATTTTATTGCACTATCCTGTCGAGGCTGAAGGGCCAAAAAACTTTTTAATCAAGCTTTACCTAACAGCTTCATCACCAATCAAAATCAGAATAATGAAGTCAAAATTGTACAGGACTCTGTATTAAGAGTAGTTAATAAAAAATGTTCCTTTCCTTGAATAATCAGTAGTGTGATGCATTTCATACTATTAAATCTATTGTGAAAGCAGATACAGATAAGCAGAGCCTTCTTAACTCTTCTCAAGTTGAATATTAATGGACTAGGGCTGGAAATACATTAAAATAATGTACGATTACTTCCAGTTTATGTGGGAGGCAGACATTGTGTTAATGGGCTTGGGCACGCAAGCGGTGTTGTGCTTCATTACTGATTCATGCACTTTTCACTGTGGAAAGAAAAATACATTTTACAACCACATTACATTATTAGCCAAGCTTATCTATATTGCAGATCAGAATTAGGCCAATTTCCGTGTTGGAAGTAGCAGCGTGTGATGAGAGCCAACAAAGCACAATTTTATGTAATAATATGTAATGATTTGTGTTCAAGCAAAAAGGGCACTGGTAATGTAGACTGCATTTGCCTAATTAAGGCTTGCATTTTAGATTAATAAGGTTGATATTACTTTATAACCTGAAATGTACATCGCTAACTAATACATTCGCTGACATTCTAATGTGATTACAATTTCCCACATGAACAAAGGTCGTTGCTGTCTCAGGGTTGCAGTCTATAATTGAATTGTTACAATGGTATAAAACTCAGCATCTCGATCTGCAAGAAAGTACTTTGCAACTTGCTCAGAAATTCATAGATTGTAAAATATAGAATATTGCTTAAAAAAAAAAAAGAATTGTTTTGGTGTTTCTTGGCTGGAGATCCTCTCTGAATCTCAGTGAAATGCCCTTTGAAAAATTATTGTGCTCCTAGATTCAGACTTAGCAGTTTATCTCCATGGCTGAGGTGACTGGGGCAGTCAGAAAGCTCCTCAGTGGCAAAGGAGGGAAGCTTGGTGAGATTCAAGCTGAAGTGCTGAAGGCTTTGGATAATATGGGGGTGTCATGTTTGACATATCTATTTAGTGCTTTTTATGCCATAAACAGTGTCCTTAAAATTACAAAAAGAGCAGTTATTCCAGTCTTTAAAATATAACCCAAATGGCAGTCCCAGCTTCTTTATAATCACACTGCTTTGCCTGAGAAAGCCATCGCCAAGGTCCTTTATATAAGTTACTGTAAAACATGAACGCCAATGGAAAAAGCCTTAGTACCTTTTCGAGATTTTTATGTTCTTGGACATAATGAAGAGGAGCAGCAATAGCCTGGAAAAAAAACTGGGCTGGTGACATTGAAATGGCATATCTACACTAAACAGATGATAGTGTAATTCTGGGTCCAACCCAAAGATAGGTAACAAATAAAAGAAATGTCTGCATTTCATAAAGTTACTTTGTAGGGTGTTGGCCAGAACAGCTTTACTGCTCCTTGGAATAAATTATAAAAGTCTCTGGAACGCTACTGATGAGATGAACAGTGGTTTGCCGAATTTTACTGCCTGTGCAAACGTCCTATATTTTTACTTCACTCATATCACTTCACTCATTCACGCATATACATCCTCTGGCCAACATAGGGTGCTGTGGGGTGAAGTCTGCCATCTCTGATTGCCTTGTCGTTTTTGTTTGTGTCCCATGTGAAACTAATATTGACTTATTTTGCTAATAAAATAAGTCTGGTGTGGGTTCTCAGGGTACTCCAGCTTCCTCCCACAGTCCATAAACACGCATCTTAGGTTTGAATGGTTGTCTGTCTATATGTGTATCAGCCCTGCGACAGACTGGCGTCCTGTCCAGGGCGTCCCCGCCTCTCGCCCAATGGGGGATCAGCTCCAGCCCCCTGTGACCCAGGTTAACCCGGATAAGCGGTTACAGAAAATGAATGAATGCATGAATGATATTTATAAATGAAAAAAAGTAACTGTTCCAATTGCACACATTGCATTCATAAGAACAGTTAGACGTTTACTTCAGCTTAATTCCATGCCTTTAGGGGTGCAAAAGCCTTTGATCTGGACATTCATCATCCAAATACATTTTAGTCCTGCATTGAGCCTTAGATTAATGAATTGGCACCGTTAGGAGGATTGTGCCTCTTAAGACCTGACCTTCAAATGTGTGCTTGCCAGTTGCAGCAGGCTCACGGTTATTCAACAATGTGAGACTACAAAGAGGTTTGTTTTAGAGCTAAACAAATGTAATCTATATGTTCATAAGTAGACCACTCAGTGGTGAACTGAACTGTTTAGTTACAGTTCAAGTGTCTGATAAACTTTATCTAGTGATTCAGCTTTAATGTAAGATCTGCAGATTGCAAGCTTCCTTTTTTTCCTGCTAGACAGATTTAGATACTTGTGGTGATAATATTACTGTTCTCAATCAATAAGTGTAACATAATTAAATGTAATGCAATATTGAAATGTCATGTAATCCAAATCAATGCATAATGTATGGTAATTATGGAGATGAAGATTGTGCAGAGGTTTAAAGATTCTTCTATCAGGGAAGGGAATGGTCTTGTTCACATGAGGCGAGGAGAATGAGCGGGGTTGAAACATGGTCTGGAGATGTAGAGGTGCTGTACTGTTGGTTAGCTGACACCAGTGATTTAACATGGATGCAAACAACAAGATGGAGCAAGTAGATGACAGATTGGCAACCATATCTTTGACAAATATTATCTATATTCTAGTAATCTGGTTTACCAAATGTATTTTGGAGGAAACGTAATGCTGCCTGGATGAGGCTCACTGGCAATATTTCTTTTATTGTGAGACAATACATTCGATTTCCTTAAAATGACCAAATGAAAAAATAGTGCAATAGATCTCATTGCTCCTTAATGCTGCAATGTTATATCTTTATATATTTATAGTAAGCCATACTGGAGATAAGGGCAGTGCTGATGTGGTCATCACCTCTGCCCTGTGTTTGCTCTATTCCTGTATATCTTAATCTGTTGCATAGATTCACACCAGCTTCAAGTTCTGCATGTGCAATCACTTGAACAGATATTTGCCTTTCAGTGTCTGCTTAAAATATACTGGAGCTCTGTTTGCAAAATTTGCCACAAATTTAGCTCTGTATTGTAGTAATGTGGTATTTTGTTTTGGTAAACTATTATTAATTTTGTAGGCAGAATGTAGTACTTACTGACTGAGTGTATGTAGCATATTAGTATGTGATATCCAACAGAGTCATTGTGTTACTTCATTTATTCTAAATGGGCTATAAACAGTATCTTAGGGTCTTCGAGGTGATTGTTTTGATTTTCTGGCCTACAAATTTACTGTTTAGGTTGACTTTGACTGTGTCAGGTTTGTTTTCCAGCCACAGCAGGGATCTGTTTCCATTCAAACAGCTTTAAAATCCCAATGTACACAATGTGCCCCATGCCAAACTGCAGACAGATAAAGTTAGTTGCGAGCTGCTAAATACTGCAGAGCATTTATCAGCTAAGGAGCCAGATAACTTTTCAGAGCTGAAAGGAAATTAATCCATTAGCTTCTCAGAAACATGACTCTAAATGATTGCAAAGGTTATGTATCTCCTGGATGTATGAATTGGCAATTTCTATCTAACATGTTGGTCACATCCACTTAAAAGCTGACAATATTTCATTGTTGTGTTTACAGCTAATTTCAGCTGCCAAAAATCTTCAAATAGTCTTTTCCCTGCAGTGTTTGGAGACACTAACTCATCCTTTGTTTTGCAGGCCACTGCTAACATTACATCCACTACAGTGCGCCCGAATGAAGCTGATTGCAGTTATATAAACATTGCAGTTTGATGTTGACCAGGTGTACAACAGTATGTTTTTTAAGATTGTTTTCTGTGAGTTTTTTGCCTTTATTTGATAGTGGAGAGAGACAGGAAAAGTGGGGGAAGAGAGTAGGGGAATGTCAAGCTGTAAACGGTCCTGCCAGCCAGGAATTGATCCATGGACTTTCTGCTCAGGGCATTTGTGCCCATGTGGTATCTGCCCTCACCTTTCGGCTATCGGGTTGCCCTGGAACCCCCATGTGTTTAATTGAAACACCTTCTTTGGCCTCTTTCTGTCATTTCCCCACATAGCCTCTCACTCAGCTATCAAATAAAGGCACCGTGCCAGGAGAGTTATACATTTAAGATTAGGGCATGGCATGATATAAGGTACTGTAATATGGGTCATCCACTTTTTCTTTTCACTGTCCCAGCTGCCAAAATCCACATTTGTAAGACTCTTCAAATGAGAGCGAGCATGTCATTCCTTTGCACCTGATATTTCATCTCTGGAGTCAATTGACAGAGATCCGAAACAATGACTCCTGGAAATTCTAAGCATCTCATTTGCCAGTCATCATCATGGGCCATAAAATCAACACAATCTCTTTGCTAGTATTCAACCTTAGTCTTGCATCGGCAATAAGCTCCAACAGTATCAAATCACTCAATGTGTATCATTATGCCAGAGCATTATGCATAGCGCATATTGAAAACCGTTTAAGTTCAATTTATTTCATTTGAATAATTCATCACTGTAAAATGGTCATTATTGTTGGTGTACATTACTCAGAATTTTCCAATGACTAATTATTTCATATTTTTCAGCCACGTTAGGGTGAACTCGACACTGCATGTTTTCTACCACATTGGAAGGTAGAATATGTAAAGCTAAACATCGCTTTACATATGATCAAGAAACTCTACGAGCAATAAAACAAGCAGAAAGTAAAATACATACTGAAAATAAGAGGAGCAAATACAGTAAGATGTTGCATGCAGAGTCAATGGAACAACTGTAATGATCAAAAGCACTGCTGACTCACTCAAAGCAATGCTATTTAAGCTGTCTAGGAATGCAACTTGTTTATCTGTTCCCTGTAAAGTACTGCAAGTGCCTACAGTATGATGGCCATAAAAGTTTTGCAGTTACACTGCCGTCTTTCTCTGGCACTTTTTGGAATTTACCAAACAGCTTTTGTTACTTTATAACCACCCTCTGGACTGGAGTTGGGCCAAAACTAAGCAGCAACAAATGTATAAGTGACAGCAGGGCGACCCCAATGGTTGCAAAAAAAGTCAGAATGTAAAGAGGTCTATGATAAAATGACTTTACTTTGATACTTGATTATTACCTCAGTGAACAATTTCCTTTGAGTTATTGGTCTCAATTGCTAGTTTCAAGTCTTCTTCAATTCAGCATGATGTTCATTTTGTATATTTTGGTCCCATTCAGAGTATAGATGATCAAGCCTGGTATGCTTTAGGGTATGGTTGTCTTGTGAAAAGTTTGTAACAAGAGTGCGCTTTGTGGTTTTGTCTTAGAAATTTTACCATTTTACTGTGTGTTTTCAGTATATCAAAGCTAATTTTAACATTTTGGAAACAAATGTTTGTGTCTTGAGTCTGCAGTTCCTTTTGACAGGTTTTACAGGTGCACCTTGCAAACCAAGCTAGTACTAGCCTTAGGTGATAACTGGGAATCCTTCTCCTTAGCTCCAACTGCTCATCCCAATGGACCCTTCTGGTTCCAAAACAACAACATGATGACAGCTAAAAAAACTATAGTTCACAGAACTATGGGAAAAACAAGAATTCTGTTTTACTTTCTTTATTTTTAGAGTTTCAAGCTCAATCATCAACCACCCATTTAAGTTACATTTTGAATGCACATTTACATTTTCAAGCAATAGCGAAGAATAAACAGCTTAGTCTTCATGGGACTCCCAGGCTGAGGATGACTGCCATCCCAGCCCTGGGCACACACACTATATTACACACTTAACCAGAGAAGGAGGCCGTTAAATGTATGATATCTATGACTTTGCTGGAAGCTTTTATAGCTGTACCACTGTGGCACACATAGATTTAAAAAAATATATATTCAATGATAATAGTTCAAATATTTAATTGATAATATTCACCTGTGTATGACATTATTGTGCACAAGTTTTAACATCAATTTGCTACAGGCAGTTTTTACTCATAATCTGTCTTTGATCAATGCTCCCCCACATTCAGTGGTTATATTCAAGGTCATGGTGCAGTCAGAAATTCCCCAAATTAATAATCTGATTTAGCTTTACTTCAATATGTTTAATATCCACCTGACAGAAACAGATGGCTTCCATTTCAATTTATTGACCATTCCTTTCTTGCAATGACCCATTTCCACTACGTGACTATCAATTACTCCAGGTTTCCCCACAGCACCTGGCAATTTCCTCAAGGGACCCTGGTAAATTATAAATTCTGTGTGAACTTCATCCCAGATTGAAAGAAACAGACCACACTGCAAATTTACATATTTACAAAAAACTGTTAATGTTGTTGTAAACTCTCAAAGAAATGTGCATCATTATACAGTCCTCACTTGATTCTTATCTCTCCAAGAAATGACCAGGAATGGTTCGGAGTCACTTCTATTATAACACCATTGATAAACAATACAGTCAACCCGAAATCTATATGTACATGAACCACCTGCTAACTTATAATCACCTAATTAGTGACAGGAGCGTCTTGCAGCTCCCTCACCAGGACCAGATCATTGACTTTCACAGATATACAGATGACATGAAGCTGTGCATTTCAATACCACCCTAAAATGTCAGCCTTAAGTGGCTCACTGCATTGATCACATCAACTTGTGAATGTCACAGAAGTCCTGTAAGCTGCTGAGAGGGGAAACTGATTATTGTTATAGCTGCTGTCCGTCAACAACATTTGGAGCCAAAGCTTGGAGCCTCGGAGTAGTTTCTGATGCCTGTTTTTGATGTTACTTAAGCGATACCATCACTTTGTATAATTTTTTACTACATGCCATTTTTCCCGTCAAAGAAGACTGTGCGCTTTTGTCACCAGTAGACTTAACTACCATAAGATAACTGCAATTTATCCAAAAAGCATTAGCATTAGCATAGAGACGAGAAGAAGAGCACAAAGTACACCTGCTCCACAGCTGCTTCACTGGCTCACACTCTGACTGCGCTGTGGTTCCCAACGCAGATCACTGCCAATGTGTCAGTAATCACTGGGCATGTGAGCTGAGCATTTCAATCGAATGGAAGGCGCAGCTCTTTTCTCTGCTCTACTGTCTTAACGCTAGCCCCCAGATAACTTTACACTCTATTTATGATGTGTATTTTTCATGGTAAAGGTACGTTATTGGGTTTTAATGTACAGTAGTTTAAAGGCAATGTGCATAAGCAACAAACCCATATCAAATGAATACCTAAAAGGTTTTATTCTGCTAATTTTGTCCTCAGTATAAAAAGAAACCAGTGGGTGTTTTAGGGAGTTCCCGGTGGGAGTGAGACAATGAGGGAGAGAGAAATACACAATTCAGTAACAAAAATAAAGACCTCAAAGTCTAAAAAATTAATAAAACAACATGAAATATAGCTGTGGAAGAACAGGCAGCTTGAAGTGGCACTGTGTCTGAAAAACTTTCAGTCGACTTTGGCAGTGGATAGTTCCAGACACTTGTTGAGCAGAGGCGAATAATAGGATATATGATTATGCCAGTTCCATTAAAAATGTATTATGTTGCCTTCAATCGGTTCCTTTTTTATTCTAATTAAAAAATACATATTTTCTATCTACCTGTCTGTAATTTACTCTTTAACAAGCTTTATATTACAGCATTTTTAATGGAAGTTGCTGTGAATATATATATATATATATATATATATATATATATATATATATATATATATGTTGATTTGATTAAATCAAGTAAAACAAAGTCTGGAATTTATAGTTGGAGTATGTGAGTGAAAGGTTGTGAGAGGTGCAACATTTAAAGCAAGGGTTTTTTACTGCATGACGAACTCTTGGCATGCTAAACAGGGTCAGTCAGTGCATCCTACTATCACAGTTTCCACGGGAACACAGACGTAGAGCACTGCAGCAGCCGACGCCGCCTCCAGTCATCGCCCACACAGAACAAAGCCCGGCCATTACCACACTGTTTGTGTGTATGTGTGCATATGAGGACATATAAGAAAAACAGAGAGAGAGGGGGAGAGGGAGAGACAGAGGTTCCATGTTTATATGGCTGGTTACCCACGTCAACACTGCTGCGTGGTTGCTTTGCTGCATTGCTGGTAAGTTCAAACATGGTGAACACACCCTCAGGAAGTAACTCTCCTTATAGGGACTGGGAGCTCTATGATGGAGATGTTTTATTAGATCCTGCATGCTCAGAGTTTGAGCACTCCTGGAGAGCGGGGGGTGACAGCATCCGCACTGTGACTCTGCACTACTCCATTATCCTCTCACAGATGTGTGCTGGTTATGGTACAGAATCTGCTGTCAAACAGATCAATTGCTTGGGCCTCAGCTCTGCCGACAGCTTAGTGCTCCATCTATATATTACTAAGCTTAGACAACTTCATGGCTGTAATAGCACCTGTTGACTGCCCTTCGGTGTAGTAATGTAGACTTTTGTGTGGGACGAGCTGCGTTCACTTTGCTCTCCTGGATGTCAACCACCCCTCTGCGGCAATGAGCTTTAAATAAAAGCCATCTCAGGGCCATGCAGTACTTTTCAATTTTCCTTTTTTTTAACCTAATCAAAAATCTCTAAGATACTTTGTCTTGGTGGAAAGCAAAGATGAATAGTTATTGCTTTGCATTCAGTTCAGACTGTTATGGAACTTAACCTGTTGTGTAAGGAGCAGTGGTGGAATGTAACTACGGTAAGTACATTTACTCAAGTACAGCACTGAGGTACAGTTTTGAGGTACTTGTTCTTTACTGGAGTATTTGCTTTTTATGTAACTTGATACTTCTACTTCTCTACATTTTAGAAGCAAATCCACTACATTTAGCTGACAGCTTTAGTTACTTAAGTTACTTTTCAGGTGAATATCTAACGTATAAAAATATGATCAATATTTTGAATATTTTAAATTAAACCACATAACAGTTTATTAAGTAGTAAAATTAACCATGTCTGGACAACAATATGCTGCTTACTTTACCTTTACTTTTATTTATGAACGCTTTGAATACAGGACTTACTTTTAGTTGAGTAATTTCATGTTGTGGTATTAGTACTTTTACTTAAGTAAGGTATCAGAATACTTTTTCTTCTACTGGTAAAGAGAATTATATTCCACATATTATTTATGATTCCTTCATTCTTATTACCAATTGCATACAGCCATGGAAGAATAGCGTGCACAGACTTTTTGAAGGGCAGGGGCGAAAAGAAAAAAGGGCACATCAGCCGATTTGCTTCTCAAGAGGGCACTTTAGAGTGCGTTTTTCAACAATTGGGTCTTGAAGGGGGGCGACTGCCCCCCTGCCACCCACCTGTGCATACCACTGATCTTAAGCATTTAAAAAAATGTTGACTTTTTGACAAAAGTTGACATGCTAGGGCATCACTTTTTTCAGTTTTTGGAAAGCTCATAAAATTGTGTTTTCTGTCTCTTTTTAAAAGATTATATCATAACACGTGTCAACAGACTCCAATAAAGCTACTCTATGAATTTGGGGCATTTGAAAATTTTATGACCTTTTCATGGAAAAAAATCAACATACTATAGTATGAATTTTGTCATCTCATAATATGGTGTATTTCTGTCATTTTTGGACAAACTAAACTACTAAATGTATCGACAGAGTATAATAAAACAATTTTCAGCATTTAAAAATTTTGCCATTTTCGACAAAAATCGACATACTATAGTATAACTTTTTTCAGTCTTTGGAAAGCTCATAAAATGGTGTTTTCTGTCTCTTTTTCATAGATTATACCATAACACGTGACCTTTTCATGGAAAAAAAATGACATGCTATAGTATGACTTTTATTTTATGAATTTTGGACATGCCATGATATGAGGTTTTTCTGTCATTTGTGGATATATTATGCTCTAATATGTGTAAACAGACTGTTATTTGTATCTCTGTCATTTTTGAAAAGTTTTCATCCTGACACGTGTCAATAGACTCTAATAAAGCAATCCTGCAAACTTGTTTTTTGTCAATTTTTTTAAAAATTTAAATTTTTCTGAAAAAAAAAACGATACAAAAGTATAACTTTTTTCCAATTTTGGACACGTCATGATATGGTGATTTTTGTCATTACTGCATATATTATGCTCTAATGTGTGTCAACAGACTGTAATTGGGACATTTTAAGCATTTTTAGGCATTTTAAGGAATTTTTAAATTTGACCTTAATTGACAAAAACACTCTAATAAAGCAATCTTGCAAATTTGGTGCATTTTTAAAAAATGTGACCTTTTTCGGGAAAAAAAAAAGACATGCTATAGTATGACTTTTTGAAAATTTGGCCATTTTGCAACATGGTGTTTTTCTGTCATTTCTGGATATAGTATGCTCTGAAATTTTCTGTCCTTTTTCAAA
>CAFUXE010000332.1:130086-147311 GCA_903364295.1 Serranus cabrilla
GCAGCACATATTTCAGGCTGCGTCCCAGAGGATTATTTTTGAATGATTCAGATGATGAAGTCCTGACTTTTCCTCAGTGCCCAAATCACCTTAAACCTTTTTTCTTTTCCCCCCCATAAAACTCCCCAAACAAAACAGACGAGTTATTAGTGGAGAGTTCATTAAACAGATTCGTCCTCTGACACTGACGGACTTTATAATTTGCTCGTTCTGTCTCCGTGTTTCAGTCTTCAGGGTGAGTTTCTGCTGGCGGAGGCGGCGCTCCGTGTGTCCGCCGGCCCTCGCCGCGCTCTGTCACCTCCCGCCCTCCGATCAGTAACATCCCAAACATCCGGCCTCAGCCGCCCGCCCTGCTCTCACTTGATACCCGAGAAATGGTCTAAAGAGTCCGTTAATCCGAGCGAGCGGCGTGAATCATGTCATCCAAAGGGGGCCGGGCCGCGGGGTCCACCCTGCAGGGAGACGCGTCGCTCCTCGTCCAGGAACAGGCGCTCACTGTTTCCCCCCAACTTAAAGCTAACATAATTACTGGGAGGCTGAGAGGCTCCACCTGGAAACCAACACATTAGTGAGTCCGTGATTCACGGCGGACGCTGCTGCCCTCTGGACGGGCTGAGGATGTGACCCCCCCCCGTCCCGCTCGGACCCAGACTATAAACAACAACCTGCCAAAGTCTACCTGCTGCAGTGAACGCCAGCAGGCTTAATGACACCTTTATTAGTCATCTGCCCTGACGGCGCTCCGGCCAGCTCTGGAAACTTTGGATCACTGAGCCGCCGCTGACTCACGCTGTTTACATACCACGGGGGGGGGCTGCTCCCCGGCAGGTAGATCCTGCTCCCCTCAGCACTCAGAGGCTTTAAATCCAGCAGAAAAGATCCCCTGCAGCTCCTGTATCTCTGCATGTTCCTGACAACGCAGCTCACCTGGTTTTATCCCTGTAACCGCTTTGATTCCAGCTCATCTATCTCCAAACGTATTACTGTTGGATGAAGGTGAAAAAGGCCCAAAAAATACCAATACAACGGCTTATTTAATTTGTTAAAACTCGTCATTTATCTGTAATGTCAGACTGATTTCTTTGTCTGATTCTATTCCGAGCATTTGGAGCAGCCGAGACTTTTTATTTAACTATTTCATCAATTTATAAATTTACTTGTAAACTGTGTTGGGGAAAGTTACTTAAGACTAACTAGTTACTTTTTATTAAAAGTACTTTCAGCTATTTTTAAAAATGTCGTTGACCGACTGTCGACTATCAAAAGAAAACATCTTCAATTCAATGTATTTATTTAAATATTGATCATTAAAAACTGTTTCTTATCTTCCACAATGTGAAGTTCACATCGATAAACACAGTAAACTGTTAAAGTTACACATTATGTCGATGATAGTTCGCTTTATTTACGGCTTCGCTAGTTTAACTTCTTTTATCTTTCTGCTTCTTGGAGTGACTTCACCTCTGAACTCATCTGTTTATAATATTCAGTTCTTGTAACTTTTAACAAACAGTGAATATGTCACTTTTAGTTTCCTGTTTCTCATTTAATATTTGGCTGACTCATTTTTTGGAAACCGCTCAGTTATAAATAGCTCCGTTTTTAAAATTAGAGTTCTTGAAGCAGCTTCAATATGCATCAAAAACTTTCGTAAAATCAGAAACATACTTTAAAGCACCGACTCAGAGGATGTTGGTTGTGTTTCCATGTTGTCGTGTTAATCTGACTCATTTAAGAACAAATCCAGGAAACAGAGTCACAGTCGAGGATCCAGCGAGTCGATGAGACGCTTCCTCCTCTGACAGACGCAGGTCGGCCTGCTCAACCTGATTACATCTGGCGTGTTTGGGGCATTTCTGTGTTTCGGGTGGAGTTAAAGTTTCAGAAAACATGATTTGTATGTGCAGTCATGTTGTGTTATGAAATAATGTAAAACGTTTGGCAGAGGAAACTAAAACTAAGAGTCGTGGAAATGCAACATGTGAAGTTGCCATAATAGCTCCACAAACAGACGAGTCTCCATGAGCGCCGTGCATGCTCCTCTCAGCGCCGTGCACGCTCCCCTGAGCGCCGTGCACGCTCTCTGAGCGCCGTGCACGCTCCCCTGAGCACTCTGAGTGCCGTGCACACTCCCCTGAGCTCCATGCACGCTCCTCTGAGCACCGTGCACGCTCCCCTGAGCGCCGTGCACGCTCCTCGCTCCTCTGCAGCAGCTTCTCCAAAGAGCAATCAGCGCGCAGGGCAGCCGGCCAGCCCAGTTACACGTTTACAAGCAATTAAAAAGCGATTTATCATCCTCTTCTTAAGGTGCCTAACCACAGTCACACAGTCGCCGGGTCTGCGGTGGAGTTTCTAAATGTGCTCTGCAGCGTGGCCCAGTTTTAATGAAGAGGAGAGTCAGCAGAGCTCTGCTTTACACACAGAAACACTAACACCGCTAACACACATTACACAAGTACTTCACATGTTTACACGAGTTTCTGAGGAGAGTCCAGCTAATCCCTGAGGACTTCTGCAGCCCATTCCTTCAATCTGAGAGCAAAAAACTCGACCTTACACCTTCAGATTATGTGCAGTTCATGCACCAAAGTCCAGTTTTGCCGATCCTCCCCCGTGGAGGGCTTAAACCCGACCATTATTTACCCACAGCGTGAAACATAATTATTTTATAATGAGCTTAGATAGATACTTTATTTATTTACAGGGAAGTTAAAGCCTCCAGAAGCAGCATGTAAACAAACATTAAACATACAGTAAAAAGATAAAAATAAAGCTTAAGATTGGACTTTGCAGAAATAAAACAATGTGCATCTCAATCTGGGCTGTTTAACCCATAGATATCTATGTTGGACCAGAACAACAAGCAGTCCCCTTCAAAATAAAAGCCTCCTGGTAGTTTATGGGCCATGCAGCTGCAGGGAAGCACTCTGTAAAAAGCTACAAGATGTCTAAAAAAAGACTGAAAACTTTAAAAAGAACAGTTTCTGCACTTTCTACGTTAGCATGCTAAGTGTTAGCATGTCTGTGAATCTGCTGGAGGCCATCAGGTGGAAATAAGTGCTAAAAGGTGTCAGACGCTGTAAAGTCGAGTGAGATGTGAACAGCTGATGTTCTCCAGGTGAAGACGGGGTGAGAGGGTTCACACACACACACACACACACACCCTCCCCCCGGTAGCCATCAGCAGCCTGCAGCGGTTTGTTAAACCAGAGCTCATTTAGTGTTTTACACACTTCTTTAAAGGACTCTGAGCCTGGACGGTTTCCTCAGCACGCCCATGGAGGCGACAGCTTCGCCCTGCGCCTGTAACCACAACACGGCCACAGCAGCATGACTCACTCGCTGCTCCACGGATCCTCTCTGCTCGTCACAGTGCAGACGGGATCCGACACTCAGGAAAAGGCGCCTCGGAGCTGAAGCTGCTGCCATGTTGGGATGAAACATGAAACACAGAGCTGAACTCTGACTGGACGCTCCGCTTCGCCCTCCGAGCTGCTCAGGTGTCGTCAGGTGACCTCAACTTGGAAAATGATTTCTTTCAAATAAATCTTTCAAGTAAAGGCTGAAGAAAATATAAATATTGGATGGGAACCATCACACAGTTCCATAAATACGGCTCCGCTTCAGTTTTAAGGTCCAGTTTCCATCAAAGAGTTTCTGTGAACAGTTTCCATCAGCCGTTTACATATTTTTCTTTTATCATTACACCGAAACCTTTTCGAACGGCACAAAAAGTAAGAATGGAGTTGGAGAACAAACGTTCATGTCTAAAGTGACCGTCAGTGGGCCCAGTGACCGTCCCTGGGGAACACCTGTCAGCAGCAGCAGAACTTTCTGTATTTCTGGGTTTTTATTTGAGTTTCTGATGAAAAATCCACACAGTGCAGTGAAACCTGTACAGTGGTTTCAGTGCAGGTGTGGCGGGCTGTTTGCCTCGTGGGGCCCTGTTGGCCCTGTGGGGGAAATGCCCCATTTGTAAAGTGAGCATCAGTCATAGTGACAGGCGAGATGAGTGCGGGGCCGCTGAGTGAAGCCAGTCAGGCCGCCGCGAGAAGAGCGAGACACAACCGTCTCTGTCTGCAGCCCTGACGGGTAAACAAGCCGGCGCTGCCCGCCACCACTTCAGACCTCACACACTAACCAGGAAAACACACGACCCACAGAAACACCTCGGGACCTGCTCCCAGCCACATGTACTACACACTCTACTGCTGAAATCAGAGATTTAACTCTCACGGATCCTTTACGGCTCAAAATCCATCAATCAGACATCATGATGTGATGAAACTTCATCACATTATTCCAGTTCCAGGAACGACAAAACCACTTTTCATCACAAGCCTTCAAACAGTCACCCAACTCCACCAACATGAACCTCATGGGGGCGCTAGAGGGAACGTCAGACGGTCACCAAAGTCAACAACATTCATCCTCTGAGGATCATCCACCGGGGAACAGGAACGTTTGTACCAAACTTCAGTATAATCCGTCTCCATTCCAGACTCCACTGGGAAAATGAGTAAAAGTAGAAAATCGACCACAATAGAAATACTGAAAGTCAGTTTAACCAAATTTCTGTCCAATAATTGTTGAGATTTTACAATCGAAACCACAAATGTTAATAATGGTGCTACAGGAAAAGTCAGAGATTCATCCTCTGGGGATCCGGAAACAGCTCCAGGGCTGAGCTGGACTTTGGTTCAGTCTGATCCTGGATGGATCCGACTGAATGTTAACGTTCCCGGAGGATGAATCCCACAGACTTTTCCTGCATCGCCACCATCGCCCGGCTGACGGATATGAAAGCAGCTTTAACTTTTAAACCTGAACTGTGGAAGTCTGGGGTTGGTTCTGTTTGCTGAGTATCTGGTGATTCTGTGAGGAAGTGAAACAGAAATCGTTCCACCTGCTGAGCGACTCGATGGTTTCCTGAACGCTCCGGTCTGTCCGCTCAGGGTCCTCCTGCGGCCGGCTGCACCTGAGCTCCGGATGGATCCCTGATTGGATTGGCTGCAGCGTGTGATGGGATCCTGTGAACCTGTTTCCTCAGACCGGCCCAAGGCTGAGCGTCCACACCGCGGGATTATGGGTCATTACGGGCTGTTCGAGTCCAACGTTTCTCCAAACAAACTCTTAATACGATCCCGTTCTTCCCGTCTGCAGAGCTCCGGTTCCTGCTGAGGACGGGAATCTGTGATCAGGACTCTTCAGAAGTCTGAAGCCGTCTTTAAACACGGAGATAAAACAGAAACTCTGCTGCTGGAATAAAGACGTTAAACTTTATTTACTCGTCAGCTCGTTGGAATGATTCGTCTTTTCATGGATTCCTGTTTCCTGGATCATGTCTTTAAACCTTCATCGGACAAAGAACCATATCTGGTCATTTTACAGACAGTAAAACCATCAGTATAATATAATCATTTTTAAGTTTACTGTCAGAAAACAGAAACGTATTAATCATCTGTATTCTTTTGTATTTTTACATAGAATTCACTGTAATTTAACTTCCAAGAGCATTAAGCTTTTGAATCTATAAAAATCTGTAATGTCCCTTTACATTAATGCAGAAAAGCAGATTTCTGGCCCTCTTTGTCCTCGTTAATCTGACCCACATTTCTCCGCTGAGATAAATTCCCAGCAGACGTGTCGTCGCGGCGGGAGATTAGATAAACGCCGAGTCGGGAATGATTCAGAGAAACTTTATCTGAACGTCACAAAGGAGCAGCAGGAAGCCTGCAGGTTGAACTCGGGGCAGAAAGGTTCACAATGTGAAGAATTCATCGTGTTTACGACCTCGAAGTGATGTCACGACCCGCCGCCCACAGCTCCGCAGATACTTTTATCACTATTTTTATTATTATTACTATTATTAATAATAATAATATTAGTCATTATAATTAGAATAAATATTGTCATATTTTTGCTTGTAACTTTATTATTTCTATGATTTTGTTGAATTAAAAAAAAATGTATTATATTTTCATATATTTATATTTCTAATTGCGTTATTCTTTTATTCATGAATAATTTTTTGTTTTATTATTTAAAAAACAGTATTTAATTTATTAATTAATATAAATGTATAGAATTATAATAATTCATCGAGAATATTGTTGTTTCGTTTAGTTGAATCATTATTTTATTTGATCTTTTTCTATATATTTATTTATTATTTAACATTTAACATTAAACTCAAGCTGTTTGTGATCAGACAGACAGACAGACAGACAGACAGACAGCAGCAGCTCCGTGCGGTCTGTGGTCCTTTTAAAGATAAACTCGTTTAAACATTAGACAGAGAGGCTGCAGAGTGTGTGTGTGTGTGTGTTCGCCCCGCTCAGGAATGTGTGTGTGTGTGTGTGTGTGTGTGCAGCCTTGAGATGTTTCTGCTCTGTGTTATTGCGGCGTGCGGATCAAGGCGCGTTTAATAGGACGCGACGTTTAACCACAAGAACAAGAACAGAAGATATTCCTGCTCGGCATTCCAGACGTCCCACCAGCTCCGAGGACAGAGACTGTCCAACAATAACAACAACGACAACAACAATAACAACAACAACAACAACAACAACAACGACAACAATAATAATACAGTAACACAGCTGTCAGGCTGACTCAGCATTCCCTGAACTCTGTCAGATATTTTAGTTCCTGGATCCACTGAGAGCCGACGGAGTCGATCCCAACAGAGTCCAGCTCTGTTCACACCAGATACAGAGCTCATAGACCAGGACCAGGACCAGGACCAGGACCTGCAGTTCCACTGGTTCCTGTCTCTGACATTATTATTATTTTTATGCAGATGATGTGCAACTTTACCTCAGAACTCTCCAGATTTTTTCCAACTGACTCTGTCAGCGAAGTAACTAAACGATTACTGTAAGTAATCCAATAAACACATAAGTAACTTAATAAGTGAGTAACTATATAAGTTAAGTAAGTTAATGAATAAGAAGGAAGGAAATAATCTTTAACTGTTTCACCTCAGAGTTTAATCAGCTGCTGAGGACGAGACATGAATACAGTTTCTTCATCGACGAGCAGCTTCATGGAACAAACTGACCTCATCCCAGTGAGGCGTCTCTGCAGCCTGCACCCCCCCTCACACACACACACACACACACACACAGACACACACACACCCAGGACCCTCAGCAGAGTGACGATGTGTCTCTCATGTAAACACTCCGAACACAAACTAAACATGAAGACTCAGTGAAGTCACTGCTGATACTGATCACACACTCCTCCCTGTGTCCACACACACACACACACACACACATGCTGACAGGAGGTGTCCCCTTTCAAAACAAACTGGGTTTCCACCCAGATCTGTCGAGCTCATTTCATGTCGAGGTTTCAGAAACGTTTGTGTGATCCGCCCTTCACGCTGACATCAGCACCGACTGCAGGAACTCTTTCTTTCTTTCTTTCTTTCTTTTTCTCTGGATCCGTTTTTATTGGTGCACCAGGTAAACGTGGCGTACCTCAGGGCTCAATGCTGGGTCCTCTCTTCATTTACACGCTTCACCTTTGATCGCATCATGAGAACACGTTTTATCTTCATTTGTATGCAGACGATATGCAATTATACCTCAGAATTCCCCAATAAATAGCGTGATTCTTTCAAAATTAGCATTAAATACCTTCTAAACATGTATTTTTCTCATAGTCTCATCTGTGTTAATAACTTCATAATTTCATTCATTAAAGAGTTACTGAAAAGGGAAAAAGGGACCAAACGTTTATTAATGTCGTCGTGTCTAATAATCTGCGACAGCTTCCTTCATGTCGGACTCTCCGGCGCTCCGTGCACGTAAAGGTCAGCTCTGTCAGGACGGCGTGCCGTCAGGGAACGCCGGGAATTAACCAAAGCTGAGCGTGTCGCGGTGGATTAGCAGACAGACTTCACCCCCGCAGGTGAACCGCCGGACACACTCTGCTGCAGAGATTCTGCTTTTCCCGCCCGTTGCTGTGACTGAGCCGGGATCAGACCTCCTGAGAAGCTGCTGCTGCTCCAGCTGGCAGGTTTCCCAGCAGCCCCTCCTCCTGTCTGGGGGGTCCAGATGCTGCCGAGGCTCCGCAGGCAGCCGGACAAACTTCTTCTATGTGAGGAATCCAAACGGAGACTCCATGTTAAACTGCTGACTCAGCACATGCACTTCTTTAAAAGGCTTCAGCTGTAATCCGTCTTTTACAACCAAAATCTAACATCATTAACTTCACATGAGACTCTGAAATGTGCTGATGTGCAGTTTTATCTCATGTTTTTCATTCTCTCAGCTCTGAGTTTATGGATCTATAGATAGATATGAGAGCAGTTAGAGCCACAACAACAACAACAACAACATGATACTTTTGCTGCCTGTTTTGTCACATTATTCTGTTGGCTGACATGTTTGGGGGCTCGTCCATAAACTGGCAAAATTAAAAAAAACAAACATCCAAACATTCCTGACTGTCGTCTCATTCTGGGCCAATATCTCCCGGCCTGCATGAGTTTTATTTTTGTTTTATTTTAAGATAAAACTGTCGTAATGTTGAGGAGCAGCAGCTTCAGGTGGAAAACTGTTTCTGGGAATAGGAGGCGTGAGGACGTTTCTGATCCCTGAGGGCAGTTTGCTGTGGAAACTGTTGGTTTGTCATTAGAGTCTAATAATGTGTTGTTGAGTGTCGCAGCTCTGATTTACGCTCTGAATTCTTCCTTTTTCTGCTGGTTTGTTGTGTTTTGAAGTTCAGCAGCTTCACTGTTTCCGTGCTGCACTGAGCATGTGCAGACAGCAGACAGACGGCTCAGAGCGTCCTGGTGCTCGGAGGGTTAACTCTGCGCCGTGCGACCGCAGCTGCTGGCAGGCGCTGCGTCGTGCTGGTGAACTCGGCTCACTGCGGCTCTGACGTGAGCCGCTCTGTATTCTTTCTACTTTGGTATCATAACAAGTGGAGCTCTCCGGGTTTAGACGCTCACCACAGACTTTATCCACAACACGCCGCCCACGGCTGCTTTTAATAGCTCGCTGTCACATGTGCAGATCCAGCGTGAGGCGGGACATTCATGCCGACAGGCCGCTAATCTGAGGATGATTCAGCAGGAGAGGAGACGACCGCCGTGATGCAAACAAGCGGGTCGACATGCAGAGTTCCCCATGACACGCGGCCTCCACGGCCCGCCCACGCCGTGACATCACAGCCCCACAGACAGAAAGAGCAGGTTTATTTAGCAGCCAGTGGAATCCCGCCTTCGTCCAGCGGCGTGCCGCCCCCGCCGGCCCTGCAGCCGGCTGTGTTTACGGCGAGCGCAGGCAGACGGAGAGTTTCTGCTGTGTGTGTGTTGGCAGCCGCCGCCGCCGCTTGTGGCGATGCCTGAGGTCTGAGCAGCGGGGGGGCAGAGAGCAGAGAGCGGCTGTGTGAGGACGCCAGCTGGATCACACCCGCCGCCCAGAGGGGCCGGCAGGGCCGCGCACGCCGGGGCCCCGGGGGGCCGCACGCCATGAGACCACAGCTGGACGCCACCAACAGAAACAGATACAGAAACAGATACAGGAAACTGCAGAACTCCGTCTTTCACTGGAGGATCCAGAGTTCAGTTTTATTTTCACAGCAGCAGTGAAGTTACCTGTGGAGGCCGTACTTTGGTGACCTTTGACCTTTAGGAAACATTGCAGTTTTTATGCCCCGTTCACACTTTTACACCTTTTGTCTCCATGCAAACATGATTTAAAACGCTGATAATAGAGATTTTTCAAAAGCTTTCCTCTGTTTACACTCTGAACTCTGTTCGTTTGCTCTGTTCTGCTGTAAACACGTCGTCACAAACGATCCTCCCTTAGTGATAATCTCATTGTGGTGCGTTTGGAAGAGAATGACTAATAAAGTTTTAAGAGGTTAGAAACTTTATCCGTCAAATAAATCACGTTGTCACAATCATTTCATGGAAAAATGTTTATCTGGAGAACTGGGCACAAGGCGGGACTCTGTTCATTCCTATGAGAGCTGCTCAGTGAAACATCTTCCATGTGTAACATTCCTGGAAGGATCTTCTGCATCAATCCTTCGTCTCTTCTAAACTTTAGATGTTGAGTCGTTTGTTCTGATTTACAGACGTTTCTTTTCAGTCTGTGGGAATATTTTACTGTTATAAAAATACTCGTGAACGTGCAGAAAAGGCCCAAAGTATAAAGTATTATCCTGAAAATAAACCCAGAGGACCAAAGTCATTAATATCACTGACAGTCAGATTCTCATGCCGTCGTTCTCTCGGATTAGCTGCTGATTGTTTGTTTGTCACATTGTTGAACGTGGAGTTTGTTTACTGTTCACAGACCCGAGGGCGTCGGGCAGATTTATACTCAGAGAAGTTTTTATGTTTTCAATTAGTTCTGCTTTAAAAAACTGAACGCCACTCAAACTGGCTGCAGAATCCACAGCGATGGATCATTAAAGCCCAGAGGTCAATAAATAAGCTGCTGACGGTTTCATCTGGAGTCCAGCGTGTGAAAAGAGTTTCACCGAACACAGCGACTCGTTTACAGGACAGGAAGGGAAGAACTTCTTCTTCTGCTGGAAACTGAACTGGAACCCAACGAGAAGGAAGTCTGGGTTCAAAACTCTGGTCAGAACAACTAGAAAACAATAACAAGAAACAATAACAGTAAAAAAGTCAAACCTCTGTGTGACTGGAAGCAGATTCGGTTTAAGTATTTATATGTTGGGAGATCTTCAGCTTTGACTAATTTTCTTGATGGAATGTTTGGCAATGATCGTCGATTCACCACTTTGGTCCAAACTGAAATATCTCAGCAACGTTTGGACGGATTGGGATTAAATTTGGCCGAAACATTCCTGTTTTTCTGTTGATGAATCCTGCTGACTTTGGGGATCCTCTGACTTTTCTTCTGGAGCCACCATGAGGTTCATATTTGTGGTTTTTAGTAAAATATCTCAACAAGTTCTGGACGGATTGAGAGGGAATTTGCCTCAAACGTTCCTGCTCCCCAGAGGATGAATCCTCCGACTTTTACTTTCCCGCCATCAAGAGGTTGATGTTTGTGTTTTTGGTGAAATCTCTCAACAACGATGCAAATAAATGTTTCTATTATCAGGAGATCTTCAACTTTGACTAATTTTCCTGATGGAGTCTGGTGTTCCTCCACTTTGGTCCAAACTGAAATATCTCGAAAACTTTTGGACGGATTGGGATGAAATTTGGCACAAACATTCCTGCTCCCCGGAGGATGAATCCTGCCGACTTTGGGGATCCTCTGATGTTTCCTCTGGCGCCAACATGAGGTTGTTTTTTGCGTTTTGTTGTGAAATATCTTAACATCTTTATGATGGACTGTTGTTCATCATTTATCTTTTTTGTCTGTAAATAAAGTGAAAATGTTTTCCAGACATGTTGGTGTCATTTCAATCAGCACTTTGAGTCTCTGGATCAACATTTAGAACATAAAAAGTCATACAATCTATTTTAGAAAATCAAATCTAAATCCAGTTCTGTATTTTTTATAAATATATTTGACCTTATCTCTGGTTTTACGTCATGTGATCCAGAAGGTTGAAGCGTCTTTTTAGGGACATTTTCTCCTGTGAACTCTGATTTTTAAAGACTGATCCATAAACACACCCTGACCAGATCCTGATTCACCCTCGGTGGATATCTTTAGCCGCCTGCCAGATGTTTCACTCTGGATTCAGTGTCTTTAAATGTTCGGGAGCTCTGAAAATAAACCTCCGACCTTCAGCATCACAGAAACTTCCCACCTCTGTAACTCTGGAGAGCCGGAGCAGCTCGGGGAGAGGAGCCTCCTGCGTCAGAGCTCAGGTCAGCCTGTGGTGACGCTCAGCCTGTGAGTCAAGACTGAGGGCTGCAAAACACAGCTACAGTGGAGGAAATGTATGTTTGAGGGTTTGAACATGAAAACCAATTTACACTTTGGAAGACGAGAAAACCATGAAAACACGTTTCATTTGGTTACAAACGTTTTTTTAAATTCCCAAATGCATCACATTTTATTTTTGTTTGGTGAACTTCCAGAATCCGAAACGGAAATTCATCTGTTTGTTTTGCTTTATTTCCTACTTTTATTGTTCAAAAAGTCGACTGTACTGAACCACAGATCACGTTAAATATCTACACGACGACTTCTGGAAAACTGAAAATACAAAAAACTTTAGAGTTAAATTTCAGCGCCAAGATGAAATCATAACAACAGACTCAGAAATATACATATATATGTTTATATACAGACACGGTGACTCAGATGTTTGTGTTGAGATCATTAATGAATCTGATCTGCGTTCAGATCAACACACACACACACACACACACTGTCTGTTATTAGCTGCATGTTTGGTGGTTATTTTTAGCTCCTGATCTGCTTCGTGTGGTGGAAAGTCATCGTGGAAAGTGAAGCTGCAGCTAATGAGTCTCTATCTGTGCTCCACCTTCCCGCGTCTTCGCCTCCAGCTGGAAAAATCAGACTTTGCTGGCGCCGCCGCTCCTCTGCAGCGGCGTTCCCGAGCTGCAGTGGAAGGAAAGCGGCTGGAATTACAGATGGGAGCCGAGCTTGAACACCTTTGCACATGGAAACTGCAGTGAAGCCGCCACAGGAAAAGCAGCTGCTGCACGCGCTCAGTGAGGCTGCAGATTCTACACTTTAAATATTCCACAACTCTCTGCAGAGTCAGCAACTGACTCGCACGTTTCTTTATTTCCCGACACAAATAAATCTTCGAGTTATTTACACTCACAGAGAAAATCAAAGTAGCCGACACCAGATCCAGAAGTCACAGAAAGTCCCGACTGATGCAATGCACTAATTTTCATATTAATGACGTCAGCATTGTTTTGTTGCTTGTGATGTTTCTTTATTTGTGGTGTTTTGTTATAATGTTGTTCTGCTGTAAACTCACCGTATTGTTTCTGTTTATCTACAGTTTGTGTGTGTTTGTACCGTGACAGACTCGACTTCCTGTCCTCTTCAGTGTGAGAATCCGTTTTATAAACATTCCCACTTGTTTCCCTGACGGCCTGAAAAAGTGAGAAACTTTATTGCAAATAGTTTTTATAAGAGACTTTTAACTCATGTTTTTCATGTTTTTTTAGGTTTTTTTCTTACGTTGTTTGCTAAACAAGCTGATCTCACGAAAGATGTGAAATGAGCACGTTTGTTTTAACGCAGCACAGAAACAACGTGAATCTGTGGACACGGACGCTTCAGCACAAACAGTAGAATCGTAGATTTAGTTTGACAGTTTTTCGTGTTTCCTGTACCTGCAGCTTCCTGTGGGCGGAGCCTGTCAGACTCACCAGGGGGCGGGGCCTGTCTGACTCACCTGGACTCACTCAGCTCGTGGCTTTGCCTCCGTCTGAACTCGTTCTGTCTCCATGTGCTCATAAAACATCTGTGAGCTGCTTTTTATCTTCCGTCTGGGAGTTAATGAACTCCAAACGCGGCTTCATTAGAAAGACGACTCGCGCATGTGGAAACATTTCCAGGCTTCATGAAGAAGAAAGCGTCTGAATGAAAGTTCACGGAGGCAGAATGAACGTCCACGTTATCTCGTTAGCGGCTATCTTTAGCTGATCGCAGCCGGACATTTAATCAGCAGCACTAATTCAATCACTTCATTCATCGATGACAAATGTTTCCAAGAAGAAAATGCAGAATATGTTCTGAGTAAAGCTCTGATGCACATTTCATCATTACGTAAGAGGAACAGTTAGTGCAGATTAATGCAACATGTTGGAAATATTTTCCCATTAAAGATCTGAGAGGAAACGTCCTGCTGAGTGTCGGATATTCATGGGAACTTTTTCATCAATAAACTATTGAAACGTGCAGAAAGAGACAAAGACAAAAGCCTTTTATTATTATTAACACAGCAGGACGAACAACATGCGGAAAGGAAATAAATAAGACCCTTAACCTTTATTATTATTTATGTAATCTTTATTATTTATTATTATTTATATAAACTTCATTACATGTTTCTGAAGAAGTTCGTATTTTCACGATGAAAGTTTCTCCAAAATGTTTGTATGTCGGCAGGGTGCATAGTTCGCAAAATTGTTGGTTATCGATCAACACGTTTCTCATTTTTTTCCTCCAAATGTTTGTATGTTGATCAACAACATGAACATTTTGATCAACAAGTTTCTCTAAAGTTTGTATTTTCACAAAGAATGTTTATGTGCTTAATGTGTCGACATATTTACCAAAATGTTTACATGTTGTTGATCAACATGTTTCTCCACAAAGTTCGTATTATTACGATGAACGTTTGGCCAAATAGTTTGAATGCTGTTGATCGACAAATATCGCAAAAAAGTTTGTCTGCTGAACGTATTTGAAGGATCAGTTAGTGACCCTGAGACAGCTTCTAGACGCCAACAAACTTTTCTTGGTTTACTTCTGTGTTAATCCACCGACTGAATATGATAAAAAGACAGAAAGTTGTGGGTTCAGAAGGTTAAACACGAGTTAAAGCCGTCAGTTTCTTTTTCCTGCTCAGATCTGTCCTGTAAATGTCCCACATGATGTTTCTCAGGTGTTTTTTCTTCTTCCAGTTCCAGTAAAAAGCCTCAGACGGTTTGAAACCACGACCCCAAACACAGAGACCAGGACCGGCTGGAAACTGGAGGTTCGGAGGGACGCTGCAGGCGTGTCGCGGCGTGTTCGGGCCGCAGGGGGTCATTACTTATTACTGAGACGAAAACACAGACGATAGACACAAACACGGAGCCAGACTGTTCAGACTAAATATCACATTAATGTGCCCAAGTAAAGTTTGGGTCGGAGCAGAAACAACAGTTTGAGCCTCAGTGACGTCCAGCAGAGAGAAACCTCCAGGAGGACGACCCGTCTGTCCCAGAGTGAGAGAAACAAACCACAGCAGCCGCAGAAACAGAAACACAGAAACAGCAGCTGGAGGAGTTCAGCGTTACGAGCCTGAGAGGAACAGAGAGGAAGTGGGAGGCTCGGATACGGTGAGTAAGTCCGTCCATCTCATTAGCAACCAGCTCCACCAGGACGCTGCTGATGACCGCGTGTGATGTCACGGAGGGCTGAGCTGCTTTATAAAGCGGCTCCACAGACTCAGAGCTCAGACGGTTCATCACAGAACGACTCCTGGTTCCTTCTGCAGAGGATTCACTAACACGGACGGGACGCACATCACACAGGTGAGCTCAGCACTCACTCACTCATTCACTCACTCAGTGAACTGATGCATTCAAAGAGGAAAACTCACTGAACTAATGTACAACTGGAGCAATTCTGGTAAATAAGATTGTTTTATTTTTTAAGTAGATTTCAGTGTCATCACATTATTTACATTTGGATAAATAGAACTTTATTATCTAAAATACGGAATATTGACTTATTTTTTCAATAAAATCAAAAAGATCTTTTTTCAATAAAATCAAAAAGATCTTTTTTTTTATTTTTTATTAGAGATAAATCTTTAATCAGAGACAAAACTTTATCAAAATACATCCACAAAACAACGTGTGTCTTAATATTGTTGTGATGCTTCCAGCAGGACAAACATTTTGTCTTTTTGTTGGCAAACTTTAGATTTTATTGTTATTTATTTTATATATAATGCCTTTTTTCCCTGTTACAATTTTAAAACATTTTCTTGTAATATTTAAAGAGAAAATCCAGACATCTACAACACTTTCCTCCTTTTGTTTCCATTGATTCTCATTGAACTGAACTCTGCTTCAAGTTTGTCTGTTGTCGAGTTTGAATCTTTGTTGTGTTGCTTGTTTTTACCGGATGAATGACGGAAACATTATTTTAAAAATAACGTTTATTTAAAGAATTTGACAGTGTGAGAAAGTTTTCTCTCTTTCTGGAAATGGACATTTCTTCTGACATGCACGTCAGATTTATTATTTAAGTTTTGCTGCTCCGTCAAAGATTCACCGTTAGCTTGTTAGCTGTCTTGTTTCTCATTGCTAACTGCCATAAAAGGCCTGAATCAATCTTAATTTCTTCAAAATCAAACTGAAGCTTTAAATACATTTTAAGATTTTCAGCGTTTCAAACAAAACAAAAAAAAGTCTTTATGTTGTATTTGTGTTTTACCGTTAGCTTGTTAGCGGTTCTCTCCCAGTGCTAACAACTACGAAATACATGAATGCAAAACAAGATTTACATTTTTTTAAAGTGAATCTGAAGATGTAAATATATTTTCAGGGTTTTTTAATGTTTTCAACAAAAACTAAAATGTCTTATCATGGTACCTTTTAATTTACCCGTTAGCTAATAGCTGCTGTCTCCCAGTGCTAACTAATGCTAAATACTTGACTGCAGTAGAATATTTCAATTTATTGAAGTCAAACTCAAGCCATAAATACTTTATATTTTCAGTTTTCAATGTGTTTACAGCACAAAAAAAGTTAAAACGTCTCTTATTGTTCTATGTTGTATTTCTGTTTTACCGTTAGCTTGTTAGCGGTTCTCTCCCAGTGCTAACTAATGCTAAATGCTTGAAAGCCAAAGATTGTAACTTCTAAAAGTCAAACTGAAGCTGTAAACACATTTTACAACATTTTTAAATGTTTCCACCAACATAAAAAAATGTCTTTTTATTTAACCGTTAGCTTGTTAGCTCCGGTGTGAGCTAGCATCAGTGTAGGTTATATCTTCTATAACTTTAAGCTGTGTTGTAACTTCACAGCTTCACTGTGACTCCAACGTTAACGTGTCAAACACTCGGAGGAAGACTTGGAGCTGCTGTCAGTCTGAGTTAAACATTTATCTGAACCTTAAACTGTGAAGCAGATAAAAACGGAGTCAGAGCTGCTGCAGCTCTTTCTGTTAGCTGGCAGCGCGGCGCTAACCATAATCAGGTCTAATTGAGCGCAGGGCCGTGATTGCCTCGCTGGGATCCAACAGTGACACACCAGCAGATTACAAACTCACATCTGGTGACATCTGCAGCAGTCAGACTGCAGGCGCCGCTCTGCTCCCCGAGCCGCTTCGTGCTGCGCTAACGAACGCCGCGCCGCTGCCAGACGGCTGCAGGAACCTCAGCGACTTCAGTTATGCTGAC
The DNA here is from genome assembly GCA_903364295.1 of Serranus cabrilla. Classification (NCBI taxonomy): domain Eukaryota; kingdom Metazoa; phylum Chordata; class Actinopteri; order Perciformes; family Serranidae; genus Serranus; species Serranus cabrilla. The sequence continues at coordinate 147,151 of CAFUXE010000332.1, forward strand.
GTATGAAATCTTATTTATAACTCGCTGTGACTTCACATCAGGGAAACAGCAACAGCTCAGTCAGAGTCCTGTCAGTCAGATCAGTGACTCTTCACTGGTTTCCTGTTAGCTTTCTTTACTTTGGGCTCCAGTTTTCAATGTCTGATCAACACTTTTATTGA
>CAFUXE010000332.1:194110-204355 GCA_903364295.1 Serranus cabrilla
CTCTGACTTCCTGTTTGTATCTCTTACTTCCTGTTTGTGTCTCTGACTTCCTGTTTGTGTCTCTGACTTCCTGTTTGTGTGTTCTTCTTCTGTGGTGTCAGTCCCGACCGAGGAGCCTCCTCCTCCCTCCAACAACACCATCGTGTCCATCGTGGGCGTGGTCATGGCGCTGTTCGTGGTGGGCGCCGTGTACTTCGTGTGTCAGCGCGTCCTCTGCCCGCAGATGAAGGACGACGGCGAGACGGTCACCAACGACTTCGTGGTCCACGGGCCGCCGTCGGTGCCGCTGGGATACGTGCCGCACCCGAGCTCGCTGTCCAGCTCGCTGCCAGGTGGGGCGCCGTCTGTGATGTCACACGTCTGTTATCCAATGAAACGAGGCGCTGACGTCTGTTTCCTCCCGCAGGAATGTCCCGAGGGAAGTCCGTCATCGGCTCGCTCAGCATCATGGGCGGCAGCAGCGGGCCGCCGTACGACCGCGCACACGTCACCGGGGCGTCGTCCAGCAGCTCGTCCAGCACCAAGGGGACGTACTTCCCCCCGGTCAGACCACGCCCCCTCACACACACACACACACACACACAGACAGTAGTTTGACGATGTCACTTCCTGTTTCTCTTCTTCACGTCTTTTTAATCGTTTCTTCAGATCCTGAATCCTCCTCCGTCTCCGGCGACAGTTCGATCCCAGTACACCATGGAGTTTGGATATTCCTCCAACAGTCCGTCGACACACAGATCCTACAGGTAGCTGCTCCATCTCCATCCATCTCCATCCATCTCCATTTATCTCCATTTATCCCCATTCATCTCCATTCATCCCCATTCATCTCCATTTATCTCCATCCATCTCCATCCATCTCCATCCATCTCCATTCATCTCCATCCATCTCCATTCATCTCCATTCATCTCCATTCATCTCCATTCATCTCCATTTATCTGACCTATAATCTATCTTAATCTCACTTTATCTCACATATAATCTCTAACTTTCTTACTTTTTCACTCGTTTTAAACTCACTTTCTCTCGTTAGATTTCCGTTTATCTCACGTATCCTTTTACATAATCTCTCATTATCTCCTGTTTCCCGTCTGAGAGCTGAAGTGATTAACTGTCTGTGTGTGTTTCAGCTACCGGCCGTACACGTACCGTCACTTCGCCCCGCCCACGACCCCGTGCAGCACGGACGTGTGCGACAGCGACTACACGCCGGGACGCCGGGCGCCGCTCAAGTCCAGCGCCGCCGCCGCCGCCAAGGGCTACACCAGCGACCTCAACTACGACTCGGAGCCTTTCCCGCCGCCGCCGACGCCCCGCAGCCAGTACCTGTCGGCGGAGGAGAACTGCGAGAGCTGCCCGCCGTCGCCTTACACCGAGCGCAGCTACTCGCACCACCTCTACCCGCCGCCGCCCTCGCCCTGCACGGACTCCTCGTGAGCGCCGCGGCTCCGCCCCCCGCCCCGCCCCCTCACTGTAAATAGCAATTGTGCATATATGAGGTAAAAAACGGGAGACTGAGGAAGAGGAGGAACAAAAAGAGGAAGCTGCAGAACATTTGTACATTGAAAAGAGAAAAGCATATTTATATATTTTCTATACAGTGTTTACTGATGACGCCATAGAGGTTTGTATTAAGAAATTTGTACATTTTTTAAGAAAAGGTTTTATTAAAATCATCACAAATATAAGTTGCCTTAAACCAGGAGAAAAAGAGGCTGAAGGACAAAAAGCACACAGCGGGACGTTTAACTTATCTGATGCCAAATATGAAAAACATCACCAGGAGAAGAAGGAGGAGCAGAGCGCCGCGCCGTGGTTACCACGGCAACGGGAGGAGAGGCACCGCCTCCGCCGCTCACATTTACCTCCTCAGTTACGAAACGGTTCGTAGGATCGAGTCCGACGGACGAGAGTCACGTGACCCACGAGGAGCAATAAGGCACATATTTATTAAAACACACAAACAGACCGGGAGTCGTACGGAGGCTCCGCAGGGACAAAACCAGCAGCAGACAATCGCCAAAAATATAAACCGCCTGGAAACGTTTCGCAAAATAACCACGAGAAAGCTTACGATGTTTTTTTCTCGTATTTTGACTAAAAACATATTTAAGTTTTCTCATTATTTTGAGAAAGTTTCTTTGGTTTTTGAACGTTTGTCATTGAAAAAGTTTCTCATTTGAGAAAGTTTCTGATTATTTTAAAGTTTTGAAGTTATTTTGGGAAATATTTTTCATTTGAAAAATATTTTTCATCATTTTAAAAGAAATGCTTTTGGGAAGTTTCTCATTTTTATTTTATTCTTTAAAGTTTCTCATTTTGAGTTTCTCATAATTTTCTCCCATTTTTTGACAAACGTATTTTTAAAGTTCCTGATCCTCGTGAGATGAGACGTAGCTTCTCGTCCCGTCGGTGCCTCCGTACGCGCTCGCCGTGTTTCCTCCCGTGGCGCTCGGCGGTCACGTGGCGCCCGTCCCGTCTCCGCTCGGCGACGTTCAGACGGGACTTAAACCAAAACGTGTGAGTTTGTCTCGTCGCCGCTCTTCTGTTTCCTGTCTGCAGCGTGAACGCGACCTTGTGCCTGACCAGTTCCACGTTTCTTTGACGTTGTTTCTTTGAGGAACCCAGTGCCCACGAAACGCTCCATAGTATTTTTGTACCACATGTTGTAGATAACGTATTTATAAGCTATATAGAATCATTGTAAATCTCTCATTGAACTCTTGCAGTACTTTTCATTCCGTCTTTTTTTATATTGCCTCATTATATTTTTCTACAGAGTTTCACTCCAAACGTTCGGCGACAATCTCAGATCAGAACATATCCAGGTTTCCGTGTCCGTGAGCGTGCGGCAGATGTTGGGACCAGAGAACAACGATCGCTGTTTGTTTAATGTTCGTTTCACTTCCTGTCGTCAGTTTGTCGTCGACACCAGCAAGAATCTGACAATCTGCGCGTTTCTCCGTCAGCGACGCGTTTCATTTCCCCCGAACGCTTCAGCTCAGCACGCGTCCTCGGACCAAAGCAACATCTCGGTTCACTTTGGATTCGTCTCGTGCTCACAAACTTTAATCACTTTGGTGCAAAAGTCATTTTTTATTTAACTCCAAAGTCAATTTTAGCGCACAAGTTTTTTACTGTTTTGATGCAGAAATGAAAATAAAAAGATGCATCTTTGGCCTAAAAAGTTTTTATTTCTTTTGTGCAAAATTATTAATTAGTATGCAAACTTAAAATATTTAAAATTTTGGTTCCTTGCGTGCAAAAATTCTACATTTGCTTGTGCACGCAAATTCTAATAACTTGAGTGCAAAACTTTATTATAAAAAAACAAAACAAGTGTTTTGAATAATTTGGTGCAAAATTGAAAAAAATTAATACATTTTGGTGCAAAAGTCTTCGGCCTTCAAAGATTTTAATTAGTTATCTTGTGCACAGATTTAGATTTCTTTGCTGTAAAACTGGTTCATTTGAATGCAGAAGTTGTTTTCATTTCTAACTTTTTATATTTTGCTTCTCGGTGCAAAAAGCAGAAGAATCTTTGGCGTATAAACGTTTATTTTATGGCGCTAAACGTCCGTTTGGATGTGAAAGTTTTGGTTGATCGTCTTCGGTACGAACGTTAACGCGGATCTGAAAGTTGCTTTAGAATAATTTTACATTAATGATCTTTAATAAAACTGAGCGGCCTGAAGAGGATTCATAACAAAACAATACGTTCAAATTAAATCTGATTTTTCCGAGTTGTTACTTTGAGAGCACGAGATGTGAAAGCGGCTCCGCGGGAAGAGTTCGGATAAAACGGTTTAATCCCGTTTCAGGACTTTTCCTTCCAGGAAGTTTCTCCGAACAGGAAGTGGAGCGTCGGTCGGCTCAGCATCTGTCCAGCTGTTCTCATGGAACTCATGAACTCTGTTGGGAGACGTTCTCATTCTCTGACTGCACTTTACAGGACTTTTATTTTGTTAACGCTTTCTGGTACAAAACTTCAAAGTAAAGTTGTTAACGGGGACGTTTGATTGGTTGGGAGAGTCGGAGCGGAGCGGGATTCCCTGAAGGTTCCCGGATTGATAATCTGTTTCCTGTTCATGAAAATTTGTTTTCAGACATTTAATCAAACCGACAAATTGACTCAATATTATTTATTTAGAGTCGTATGATTTTAATTCTTTTCAAAGAACAAATTAACAATTCAGGGGAAAAAAGAAACTGAAGTTCTGAGGTTTAAAATCAGCTGCTGAGGATCTGAAACATGAAACATGACGTTTAAATTCTGTTTTTGTTTTAGGAGTTTTTAAACTTTGGTGCAAACACTGAAACCGTTTTTAATTGATTTCCAACGTTTTTTGTCTTGGAATGACCAAATTTTTATTATTAATTTAATGGAAAGTTTTTGTCTTTGGCTCAAAAATTTATTTTCTTCACATTTTTCACATCTTGAGTGCAAAAAAAAAAAAATTGTATTCCAACATTACGTAAAATTTTACCATCCGTCTTGCAAAAATTATTAATTTGGAAGTGAAGGTTTTTTTTCTTCAGTTCACTAATTTCTTCTACAAGATTTTATTTGTAGTAATAATTAAAGTTTCTTTTAAAATCTGAATGTAAATCTTGACCAGAACTTTTAAAACCTTGAGTGTAAAACTTTAAATGATAAGTTTCATCTTTTAACATCTTGTGCAGAATGAATAATTGTTTGAATCACTTAAAGATGTTTTGGAGGAAACATTCGTTTGGTTTCCCAGCATCCTCAGCGGCTCCTCGGCTCCAAACGGGAACGCTCGCTCCGACTCCGTCCGCACATTTTGTTTGAAAAAGGTCAAAGAAAGTAGAAATGTACAAAGTCGAGTCATATTTTATTGTTTTGTTGAAGCACTTTGTTTGTTTGTTCTGCTCTCATGGTGCTCGGAGGACGTTTGTTCCTTTGTTTTCCACAAACTGTACGACGTTTTGATACGATGATGCTTCCCGTTCCCAGATGGACCTGTACAGCCCATCAGCTGCCACATAAGCTGTAACTCATCAATGCTGATTTTTTTTTTTTTTGCCTTTTTGTTAAATATAAAGTGAGTGAACTTTTCAGACGAGTCCGTGTTGTGATTTATATTTTATTTACTTTATTTTTTTTATTTAGTTTCACCAACAATATGCTGGAAATAATCGGAAGAAGTGAACAATATTAATTAAAATAATGAATTACCGTCATGGTAATGATGCTAAAAACTGTCAGTTTTATTTATAATAATCTCATTTAATCCTTCTTTCATCTGTTTTATTTCTGTGAATGTTCATTAATATAATTTAATAATTATTTCATATTAATGAAAGTTGTTTTTATGTTTAATCTTTTGCCATAAAAAGTTATTTCAAGCAAAATAAACAAAAACCAAAGAAACTTGTTAAATGTGTTTATATAAATAAACTATTTTTATTAATCATCAGTAAACAGATCAGTTAAAATAATAAAACATGACTGAGAAAGAGTTTAAAATATTTTATACAAGAGTTTAAGCATATCTTTTTAATACCAATAAATACATTTTTGTTTTTATGATTTTAATTAAATATTTTTTTCACAATATTGTTACAACTTTGATATCATTGCTTTATATCTGTGTATGAATATAATTCCATAATTAGTTATAATGTAAAAATAATTACACATGAAGTTTTAAAGGTTTTACCTTTTTTTATTACATGTGTACATTATTGTATATTTTACTAAAGTAATAAAAAGGTTATTTTTGTTGCCAGCACTGTACAAACTTTAATATGATTTCCTCTTATATCTGCATGAATATAATGTAATAACTATTTAATATAAATTAAAATGAGCACTGACTCAGAGTTTGAAAAAACGTTTACATTTTTTAATGTATGTTTTATATCAAATCTGTATTATCAGTTTCATATTTATCTAAATGTTTATATAACAGCTTTTATCGGTTATATAACTCGACAGGTAAGTTATGTTTTCCTCTGCAGCTACCGTAATACCTGCTCACAGCCAGAAATGCGCACGTTTATGCCACATTTAGATTTGCTGTGGTAAAAATGTTTTTCAACTTAAATATTTGAATAAAAATAAAAAAATCTTAAAAACACGGTGAAAAGTCTGCAAGCAAAAGTTTCCAAACACCATCAATTTACAGTAAACACCTGTAAGACATTTTACAGATAATCTCTTTAAAAATACAGATAATATACATTAAATATCTGTATTTAAAAATATATATCTGTGTTATAGCATTTTCACTAAATTTAAAGTTTTATTTTATGGTTGATATTTGTAATGAACGCCTTTTCCTTTTTATTGCATTTGCACTTAATGTAGAAAAAAACCTGTCAAATAAAGTACATTTCTCGAAAATAATTGCGCGCTGCTACTTTGACTGTTACGGTAATTCTTCCACGCCCCCTTCTGCCTCTCTCTGAGCGCTGATTGGTCCGCAGCAGTCACGTGGCCAAGCAACAGCGGAAGAAGAGGACTCCGACGCAGGAAAGAAAGAGGTGAGGAAATAAACAAAAATAAAAACGGGTTATTTTAACGGTAAAACGATGAATTCACGTTATTTACCGGGACCGTTCGGTGGCTCGACGCGTTAGCTACCGGAGCCGGAGCTGTGCGACGGTTAACGGCTCATTCTGTCGCGTTTAGTTCCGAACTGACAGCAGAGTTTCATGTCCGACAGAAAGTGAAAATATAAGAAGCCTGAGCGCCGTTAACGGCAGACAGGAGCCGGTTTCCTCTGAAACCGCTGCCGTGTTTCGGTGTCTGTGAGCGGATGTTAGCTGCGCCTTTTTATTCAACACTGTCACACGTTAAAAACTGTGAAAAGATGGCGGCTCGTGAAACGGCAGCAGCAGCTTCTGGCACATTAAAATATATTAAATGGAAGTAAATGAAACGATAATAAATATCTGCTGTATCATCGTCACGTTACGGTGATTTCTGTCGCTGCAGGTTTCTGTTGTTTCAGGCCGGAAACGGGAATTTCCCACCTACGGACCGTGACGTCACAGATACGCAGTGACAAAGGGAAAATACATTCTAAAGTTTTATTTAAGTTTAATTCTGTTGTTGCAGCAGCCTAGAGAGAAATAATACAGACAAAATAAAACAATACATTAGAATAATATAATAATTATAATACCAAAGTCAATATGAAACATTTATTGTAAATTATTATTATTACTAATGTGACTGATTTTTTATTTATTATTGTCTGCTTAGGGGAAAATATTTTTTAATTTAATTTAATTTGAATTGTGTTGTTGCAGAAGCAGAAAGATAAATATACAGATATTACATAAAAAAGGAAAATATTACTTAAACATAAAAAGTATGTAGCAAAATCTAATATTAATTATAATACTAAAGTTGACATGAATTTTTCTCTAATAAATTTAGAGAAAAAAATATTTCATAAGTTAATCACTACAAAGTGAATTAATATGATCATTTATATATATAAAATTTAATATTAATAATTAACTCTCTGAGTAACTTTGAATGGAGCAGATTCTGACAATATCCAGTCTGCAGCTTATTGATCCACTTCAGACGAGTTTCCGATAAGTGTCCGATGAGTTTCCGATGAGTTTTCCGATGAGTTTCCGATCAGCTGTGTGTGTGTTCCAGGACCAGGATGCAGAGCACCACGAACTACCTGTGGCTGATCTCAGACCTGCTGGGTCAGGGAGCCACCGCCAATGTTTACCGCGGCAGACACAAGGTACGACCGGCGCCATGCCAGCTGATCACAGGATCACAGGAAGTGACATCACAGTGACAAACACCACCATCATTTTTCAGCCAAAATAAAGAGAATAAATAATAAAATAAGTCATTTAAAATCATAAAAATGACCAAAAGAGTAAAATTTACACATAAAGGAAAATAATATTTTTACATCTTTTTAAGAGTCGAAATTACATTTTTGTTTATAAATATTTACATTTATTAATTTTTTTATTTGATAAGTTTTTAATATGTGTCTTCATGTTTATGTAAATAAAGTTATTATCAACTAATAAACGTGAACATGAGAATAAAATATAAAGTCAAATTATACAGATAAAAAAAGATTTGTACTAGATACGAGAGTTTTAAAAAAAAAATGTATATTAACATTTATGTTCATATAATTCAAATGTATTTATTTTACTTAGAATTGAAAAGAAAAGAAAAAGTATTTCCTTGTGAAGTAACCCTGCTGCTGACGTGTTGTTGGTGCAGAAAACGGGCGACTTGTACGCCGTCAAGGTGTTCAACAACCTGAGCTTCCTGCGTCCGCTCGACGTGCAGATGAGAGAGTTCGAGGTGCTGAAGAAGCTCAACCACAAGAACATCGTCAAGCTGTTCGCCGTGGAGGAGGAGGTCGGCCCGCTCAGCTCCTCTATGATCACACACAGATAAACATATGTATATACAGGTAATAAACGTGTGTGTGTGTGTGTGTGTGTCTGCAGTCCAACACGCGGCACAAGGTCCTGGTGATGGAGTACTGCCCCTGTGGGAGCCTCTACACCGTGTTGGAGGAGTCGTCCAACGCCTACGGGCTCCCCGAGGACGAGTTCCTCATCGTGCTGCACGACGTGGGTCAGTGAGGATAACACACACACACGCACAGGCAACACACACAGACACAGACACACACAGACAGACACACACAGACACAGAAACACACAGACACACACGATTGGGCAAAACACTTCCTGTTATTTGTTCCAAACAGGAAATAAATGATGTAGATGCTGGAAGTGAAGTCGTTACCATGACAACTGACTGACTACAGGAAGTGACATGAAAACAGAAGTTATATTAAAGTTGTTTACTTTAGTTTCTACATTTCTCTGACGGCTTTAGTTACTTTTCAGATCAGATTTAACATGAAAACATGAAAATGAATAATCAGATAATATATCAAACAAACTGCATGAACAGTTATTTTACTCCTGATACTTTTCAATGCAGCACTTTTACTGCAGTTTTGAGGTACTTGTACTTTACTCGAGTATTTCCAGTTTATATAACAAAGTCGACGTGACGACAGGAAGTGATGTAGAAAGTTGTGTGCTGTTGTTTCCACGCGGGCCTTGAACGCGTCCTGCTGAAAGTGTTGGTGGTTCAGGTTCAGTTTCTCTGTCACTGACGGACTCAGCTGAGTGATGTCACAGTGTTGGGGCGCTCTGATTGGCTGCTGTGTGTGCAGTGGCAGGTATGAACCACCTGAGGGAGTACGGCATCGTTCACCGCGACATCAAACCGGGAAACATCATGCGTGTGATCGGAGAGGACGGCTGCTCCGTCTACAAGCTCACAGACTTCGGCGCGGCCCGCGAGCTGGAGGACGACGAGCAGTTCGTGTCCCTGTACGGCACCGAGGAGTACCTGGTGAGACACACACACACACACACACACACACACACACACCCACACCTGGAGTCACTGCTGGGAATCGGAACGTTTGTTTTCCCAGAAAGAAACTGTAAAAACAGACTTTATGGTCAGAGTTTGAACTTTCTGACGGTCTTTAAACGCACCATCTGTCACCAACGTTTCTGATGGAAAACGTGACGAAACGAAGCTTCAAATACTCTTATTACTCTATTTATTTAAAAAAACACAAGTAAAACTAATTTATAGACAATTAAAAATAAACAATAATAAAATAATAGAAATAATAAAAAAAAAATAGAAAAAATAGATGCATAAAGAAATTGAAATTAAAACAATTAAAAAATAAATAATAATCAAAATGTTGATAAATAAAACAGAAATAAGGAAATAACAGATATGTAGCAATATTAATATGAAAAAAAGCAAAAATGTGTTTTGAATTCATTCATTTAGAAAACAGTCAAACAAAATAAAAATGGATAAATAAACAAATAGAAATAAACAATAAAAATGTATAAAGAGAGAGAAAACAAGAGTGGTTTAAAAAATCAAAGCAAAATAACAAATAAAATCAGAATCAAAATCTGAGCTGTTTTTTCTCTAAATGTTCCTAAAATAAGGTAATAAAATGTTTGTTTCCCTGCAGCACCCCGACATGTACGAGCGCGCCGTGCTGAGGAAAGATCACCAGAAGAAGTACGGCGCCACCGTGGACCTGTGGAGCATCGGCGTCACCTTCTACCACGCCGCCACCGGCAGTCTGCCCTTCAGACCCTTCGAGGGGCCGCGCAGGAACAAGGAAGTCATGTGAGCTCTCACCGTCATCATCATCATCATCGTC
>CAFUXE010000332.1:220746-251118 GCA_903364295.1 Serranus cabrilla
ATATATATATATATAGTCTTATGAAATATTGCTTAAACAACTTTTTATTAGCTGACATTAAAGTTAAATCTCACACTTCACTAATATCCTGTAATACCAAACCTCCTTTAAAAAACAGCAGCTTTTAGTAGATATAGTATACAGTTATTTATACGTTACTCTATGATACCACCTTAAATCAAACCCTTAATGATTTATTATGTTAATTATTCTAATTTAACTCATATTTACATATTAAATTCTGTGTAAAAAACCTTTGATTAGCTGACATTTAAGTTAAATAACGTGCTGTAATGCCAAACCTCCTTTAAAAAAGAGTTTTTAGCAGATGGAGAAATTAATCATTCTAGCTGTGTTATTCTGCACAAAGACATGTTTGAGTGGTTCCTGATTGTGCTGATTCCACAGAGCTGCAGGACTTTTCTACAGATTTAATATATTTCAGAGGGATAAGAGGCCACAGACAGTGAGCACCTCGTTGGGTTCAGAGGTTAAGTAACCGTCCTGTTCTCGCTGCGTCTCTGTGAATGAAACCGCTGCCTCCTCGACAGCGCCGTGACTCGAGGTTCAGTCGAGGTTCAGTCGCAGGCGTCCACACGAGACGCTCAGCGTTATGGCCCCGGGGCGGGATGATGTCACAGCTCTGGATGAGAACATGGAGTCTGTTTGGCAGCGAGCTGCAGGGCCGGTCCTCTGTTTGGACTTCAAAACAAGTCGTCTCTGCTTTACAGGCTCCAGCAGTCACATGTCTGAGTGTTTCTGTGGCCTTTTATCCCTCTGCAGCATATAAAACCTGCATAAATCTCTGAGTCCTGTGGAATCAGCACGATCAGGAACAACTCAGACAGAATAACACAGTTAGAACGACAGAAACCAGGAAAAGGTTTAATTTTAAAATGTGAATGAAGTGTTCAGTGTCTGCAGCCTCTCCTGTCCTCTCCTCTGGGCTCTGTGTAAACAGACTCTCCTGTCCTCTCCTCTGGGCTCTGTGTAAACAGATTTTCAGTGAATATCTATTTATTTATCATATTTGTTATCGTCAGAATTTGATCTTTCTGACCGTCTCATCTTATTACAATTTATAAATAATAATTTGTCAGAGAAATTCAACCCTTTTTTTTCTGATTTCTGTCATTTAAACTGTTATTCTGCACACAATGTCAGTAAGAAACGAGGCCACAGGCAGTAAAACATCTTGGACCTGCTCCTTTTAATCTTTGCAGCTTTAATTTAGATGATGTTTTAATTATTAGTGTGTCTGTCTGCTGATGGTTTGTGTTTGTTCAGTCTCGGCTCTGAGATATAAAGTAATGTGCGTGTTGGTTTTGGCCTCACCTGTCCGTCTCTGACGTCAGCGCGGGGTTGAAGTCCTGCGATTGGCCGATATCACAGCTGAGTAATTCACCTTTGGTCGCAGTCGTCAGACAGGTTGAACTCCCAAACACACCTGCTGCAGGTGGAGCAGGAAGCTGCTGTCTGAGCAGTTTAGATCCATACGAGTCTCTTCAGATCAGAAAGACTTCACCTCATTTCTTAAAAGCTTCACAGTAAATAACAACTAGTTTACTCCTCCATTAGATTCCAAGGGATTTAAATTTACCTTCCGTTTGTATTTGAACTCTCTGAACGCTGAACTCTATGTTTTCTTTTAAACATCACCAAAAATCCAGCGTTTGTTGTAGAAAGAAACTGTGAAAACAGACATTATCATCAGAGTCTGAACTTTCTGACGTTATTTTCCTTGAACGTCTCATCGTTCTAAAAGTTCCTTCAGGAACGTTAAATGTGTCTGTTAGTGTCAGAGTCTCTTTCTTCTTCATGTGTCCTTTAAAATCAAACCAGATCCTGTTAGAAACATGAAATTCTGCTCCTCAGAGACTCTGTGAAGTTTACACAGAGCCCAGAGGAGAGGACAGGAGAGGCTGTTTACACAGAGCCCAGAGGAGAGGACAGGAGAGGCTTCAGACACTGAACATATGGACGATATGTGGAGAACTCTGGTTTTACAGCATTCAGACACTTGGAGAAGAGTTAAGATAGAAATTCAGTTTTATTAGGAATCATAGAAATTCAACTTTTGGGGTTCAGAGTGTAAATAATTTCATTTTTATTTCAACATTAAAAATTATCAACAAAAGCAAACAAACAAGGTGCAAATGTGGAACGTTAATGTTGGAGATTCTCCAGTTTGATCCAGTAAAAATAATCTCAAACAAAAAAATGTAAATAATTCAAATAACCTGTTGTATGTGTTTAATATTTAGTCCATGTTCCTACATTCTTAAATCTTCTGCACCAACGTGTTTCATGTTTATTTTATAATATCTGATGAAAAAACTTGTCAAATTTTGGTATATTTTCTTATCAATGACAATAATCAGCATAAACGTGAATGTCGGATCTGATCTCAGTTGATAATCTGTGTATAAAACAGCAGCACTGAGACTAAAACACTGAGACTAAAACACTGAGGCTGAGATTAAACTTCCTCTCTGCTCACTGACTCAGAATCTGCAGCAGGAAATTCCCTCGTGTTGTAAAACCAGCAGTTACAGAGTCGACTCGGCACAAAAAGAAAATTCCCAAACATGTTCCTCCTCCAGCAGCCCACACACACACACACACACACACACACACAGTGAGCCCAGAAATTCACGACCAGCTCCAAACATAATAAAAGGTTTAATTCCTGCTGAATGGGACACGTGTCCTCAGACTTTGTTTCAGTGTTTCTGACTGATTGAACTCACGCAGCTCTGAACATTCAAACTTTTCTTTTTCCGTCTTTCTTTTAAAACGGCAGCTTAAAAAAAAAGCAGCGTTGGAGGTAAATCGCACACCGACTCTCCTGCTGTGGACGCCACATTAATTCAGATCTGAAAGTCTCACAACAACACAAACAAACCAACGTCTGAGGTAAAATGAGTGTTTTTATCAATGGAGTCTGGTGGTTTGGAGAGATCACAGACAGCTCAGCAGGAATGAATGAGATATAATATATAAACGTTATATTGGAGGCAATCAACCCGAACAAATGCTGCATTACTGCGCTGCTATATTATCATTAACATTCTTTTTGTTATTCTCTGAAATTAAAATGATACATTTATAAGTAAAAACTCATCATGTGTGACTTTTTCACCCAGTCTGACTCAGCATGAAGACCAGGATCAGGGCGCTCAGTCCGGGAGGCACGGCGCCGCTTGTTTCACGCCTGCTGGGGTGTGAATGAGACGCTCCACACGCGCCGCCGCCACCACCGCCCCCCGCCGGCCTGCACGCCGCCAAAACACTCAACACACAAACAGACGGAAAGAGAAAGTTCACTTCCTGCCTGTCAGTTCAGAGTGAGGGCTCGCTCTCCCTCTCTGTCTGTCTCTGTCTCTCTCCCTCCCTCTCTCTGTCTGTCTGTCTCGCTCTCTCTCTCGCTCGTCCCGGGGTTTTCGGGCTGCCAAGCGCCATCAGGATGACATCATACCCGACCGACACAATGGAGCTCTTCATCCTCTGAGGTTCCTCGCCAGGCTGCGTCACTGCGCTGGACCGCCGTCCCGGGACGCCCCGGAGGAGGAGGAGGAGGGGGGGGCTACGCTCAGGGAGGGAGGGGGGTGGGGGGGTGGGAGGGACAGCGCGGGGGAAGTAGTCTGACATGTCTGAGCGTCCCGCTGGGCCGGCGCCATGGCCCGGGGCGGTGCAGCCCCTCGGCGCGGAGGCTCTGGTGGCCCTGCTGGAGGGCGGGCTGGACCGCGTGGTGCTGATCGACAGCCGGCCCTTCGTGGACTACAACGCCTCGCACATCCTGGAGGCCGTGAACGTGAACTGCTCCAAGCTGATGAAGAGGCGGCTGCAGCAGGACAAAGTCCAGATCGCTGAGCTGCTGCAGCACTCGGCCAAGAAGAAGGTAAAGATCAGAACTCAGATCAGAACTCAGATCAGAACTCAGATCAGAACTCAGATCAGAACTCAGATCAGAACTCAGCCGCACGCGACAGGACGACGGACTTACAGCTGCAGGACGAGTTCACTCAGAGAGTCTATGACATCTAACCTGAGTCTGTCTCCCTGTCTCTCTCTGTCTCTCTGTCTCTCTGTCTCTCTGTCTCCCTGTCTCTCTGTCTTTCTGTCTCCTGCAGTTGGAGCTGCAGGGCGATCAGGACGTGGTGGTTTATGATCAGAGTTCTTCGGATCCGTCTTCTCTCAGCTCCGAGTCTTTCCTCAGCGTCCTGCTGGGAAAACTGGAGAGGAGCTTCCCCTCCGTACACCTGCTGTCAGGTCAGTGCGACAGGTGGAGTCAGAGCAGCAGACAGGTGGAGTCAGAGCAGCAGACAGGTGGAGTCAGAGCAGCAGACAGGTCTGGGCTGTAGCTGCTCCGTGGTGTCTGGCTGGTGGGCGACTCCTCCTCACTTGTAAAACATAAAATAAAGACTCGGCCAAAGGTCGCACAGTCACACAACAACAACACGCTAACGAGCAATAAACTCTTTAACGGGAAACAGAATCTGATCTGACTTCAAACATTAAAAACGACTTTTCAACAAATTACAGACAGGAAGCCAGACAGCATCAAACCGATAAACGTGGGTTATTTATGGATATATTATAGATTCATAGATTGTTTCAGATGTTATAAAGTTTGTTTCTATGTTCTTTGAATGAAAATATAAAAGAAAAAAAGAAGATAAATATAGAGGATTGGCAGTAAAACACATGATGCGTTCAGGGATTGTTGGAAAAATAATTTTTGTTTTCTGGTAATGAAAGTTTACGCCTTTTTAACTTTGTGGAAACGTACTTTTCAAATCACTTCAAAGAATCTAAAAACAGACATTATCAAAGTTTGAACTTTCTGACGGTCCTTGAAGGCATCATCAGTTAGGAAAGCTTAAATTATGAGAAGTGACCAAATCGATTTTGTATATTTCTTTGTCCATTTTCCTTCCATTAGTGATGGAGTGTGTTTTCTGACTGACCTGTTTTCCAGGTGGGTTCTCGGAGTTCTCCCACCTGTTCCCAGGTCTGTGTGAGGGGAAGTCCTCTCTGGTTCCCTCCTGCATGTCTCAGCCCTGCCTGCCCGTCACCAACGTGGGGCCGACCCGCATCCTGCCTCACCTGTACCTGGGCTGCCAGCGGGACGTCCTGAACAAGGTACCGCGCCCTACCCCAAGTGTCCCCGCCCCACGTGTCCCGGCCCCGGCGGTCCCTGTTTAAACCCGTTTCTCCGTCTCTGTGTCCAGGACCTGATGCAGCAGAACGACATCGTGTACGTCCTGAACGCCAGCAACACCTGCCCCAAACCGGACTTCATCCCGGAGTCGCACTTCCTGAGAGTTCCCGTCAACGACTCGTTCTGTGAGAAGATCCTGCCGTGGCTCGACCGCTCGGTGGAGTTCATAGGTCAGCGCCACGGGGGGTGTTTTATTTATTTTGACATATTGACTTCCTGTCATTATTGTAATTTTCATTAAATTAAGTTTTGTTACACATCATCCTCCTCCTGCTGCTGCTGCGCTCCGTCTGAAGCTGTCCGTGTGTTTCAGAGAAGGCGAAGGCGTCCAACGCTCGCGTCCTGGTTCACTGTCTGGCTGGAATCTCGCGCTCCGCCACCATCGCCATCGCCTACATCATGAAGAGGATGGACATGTCGCTGGACGAGGCGTACAGGTGAATAAAACGTCCTTCATTTCCCAGCATGCAGTTCAGAGCGTGTGTCAGTTTGGTTTGTTGTTGGACAGAAATCTTTCTGCAGCTTTTCAGTCTCTGCTCACATTCCTGAAACAAAGCGCCGTCTGTCCTAACGAGCTCGCCCTCGTTAGCGCTCCGAGTGCTCGCCGCTGCGTGTCACGCTGCACCGCGGCGCCCTGATGAGCGCCACTAATGACTCTTTGTGTCCTGCAGGTTTGTGAAGGAGAAGAGGCCGACCATCTCCCCCAACTTTAACTTCCTGGGTCAGCTGCTGGACTTTGAGAAGAAGATCAAAAGTCCTCTCGGTACCGAAACTAAACTCAAGCCGCTCGGCGGCGAACTCGCCACTCAGCTCGCCGCTCAGCCCGACGACCCGGAGCCGGCGTGCTGTCAGGAGGCGCCCGGGGGCCCCGGCCCGGCCCCGCTGGAGCCGCTCACCCTGCCCTGCGTGCTGGCCGACGCCCCCGAGGAGCGTCTGCTGGCTCAGGCTCTGAGCGGCCTGCAGCTGGCCGACGGGCCCGAGGACAGCGCCCGGCTGAAGCGCTCCTTCTCTCTGGACATCAAGTCGTACGGCGAGCCGGGCGGCGCTCCTCACCGCGTGTTCGTTCCTCACGGGGGGCCGGGAGACGGCGCGGACTTCTTCAAGCCGTCGGGCTTCAAAGAGGCGAGCAGCAAGCCGTGCCAGTTCTCCCCGGTGGAGGAGGTGTCGGAGCAGTCCACGCCGGAGCAGAGCCCCGACAAGGAGGAGGCCGGCACGCCGCGCCTCGCCAAGCCGCCGCCCGCCGCTCCCGACTGCTCGCACCCGCTGCACCGGAGCGGCAGCATGGAGGAGAACGCCACCAGCTTCCTGTTCGGCCTGTCCCGCAGCCAGCAGCACCTGGCCCGGCCGGGCCCCGGCGGCGCCCTGAAGGGCTGGCACTCCGACATCCTGCTGGGCCCCGTCACCGTGTCCACCTCCTCTCTGGCCGGCGGCTGGTTCCTCTCCTCCGACTCCACCCGCTTCTACTCCACCTCGGCCATCCTGAGCGGCGGCGGCTTCGCGGCGTACAGCTGCAGCCACGGCCTGGAGGCGGTGAGGAGGCGCAGCCGGCAGAGGACGGGCGACCGCGGCGACTCGAGGAGGAGCTGGCACGAGGAGAGCAGCTTCGAGAAGCAGCTGAAGAGACGCAGCTGCCAGATGGAGTTCGGAGACGGGATGACGGACAGCCGGTCCAGGGAGGAGATCGGGAAGGTCGGGAGTCAGTCCAGCTTCTCCGGCAGCATGGAGATCATCGAGGTGTCCTGATCCCGGCCTGATCCCGGCCCTGATCCCGGCCCTGATCCCGGCCCTGATCCCGGCCCTGATCCCGGCCCTGATCCCGGCCCTGATCCCGGCCCTGATCCCGGCCCTGATCCTGGTCCAGTCTGACTGAAGAAGCTTCGCCCCTTCGGAGTCTCTCGGAGTAAAAACTTGAGATTGTTTGAGTTTCTCCTGACGGAGACGTCCGAGCTGCCTTTCATCCGACTCTGGGTTACTTCCTGGTTTTGGATTCCTCCCGCTCTGAAAACAGGATAACTGAGATGAATCGAGTGTTCTGTTGCTCTCGTTTGTCGACCTCTGAGCCCCGCGTCACGATTTAAAACAGAGATCTTTTCTTCCTGGCCTTCCCTTTCTTTGATAGGCAGAGATGAGGGGAAACCTGCAGGACGCTCCGGGTCGGACTCGAACCGGCTGGTGGAGTTCCTGCCGTCTGTGTTCAGAACCTTTTATATGAACCTGAAAACACGACTTCACTCTGTCAGTGAGACAAACAGAATCCGTCCTGCTGCGTCTGATGCTTGAATCCCTGCTCCGACTGAGTTTAGGGCTTTTTTTGGCCATTTTATGATTTTTTTTATTCGGTCATTTTGTGTCTTTTTGGTCACTTTAAATTTTTTGTAGGTCTTTTACATTTTTCTGCTGATTCCGTGTCTCTTTGGTCATTTTGTTAATTTTTTTGTTCTTTTTACATCGTTTTTGAAGGTTAGTGTGACCTCCTCCTGTCACTCAGCTCCTGCGGCCTCTGGAGGGCGCCGCTGACTCAGGACGGGAGCATGAGGAGGATCAGACGCAGCAGGACGGATCCTGGTTGGACAACTTTTACTGAAGAGCTGATCCGTCTTGTTGTAAAGCGTCAGAACTTATTCAGAAAGAGTTTTCAGTTTAGAGTTTAACTATTTTTATAAACAGACAAACCCGTCTAGCTTTTCTCCATCAGGCTGCAGGTTCCTCTCTGTCCTGTCAGATAGGAGCAGTAAAAAGGACACGGATGGAGGCTTTTATTGTGAAAAGCTCAATAAAAACAGAAGAGATCCAGTCGAATCAGAGGAACATCAGATCCAAACCTTTGTCTGGTTAAATATCTCCTGTTTTTATTGACCTTTAGCTCCGTGCTGTCAAAGGACGTGTTAGCGTTACTTGAAATGATTTTTTTCTAAATGTTAAAGAGTAAAGACGGAGAAAACGCTCCAGAGTTCGGCTAAAATTTGGGCCCATTTCAAGTTGTTCCTCTGACCTGAACATGTCCAGACAAACAGGATCACAGGCGTCAGGTTAAATCCTTCTCCTCTTATTTAATTACAATCGGCAGCCTTAGAGTGAAGAGAATATTTTTTATAATAACTGAAATAAACCGATCATATCTCGATGAATAATCCCATAAAAAGACGTTTCGGTGAGGATCAGGAGCCGCCGCCTTTAAACCCTTTGGGACGGACGCTAAACAAACAGGACGACGGACTCGTTTCACTGACGGACTCTGGGGTCTTTGAACGCGTCGCCTGGAGGAGAAGCTGCTGGTGAGAGGACGGGTCGGAGAGGACAGGTGTCCCGGGACAGAGCAGCCGACACGTCCCTCACGCCGCTCACAGGTAAAATAATCTTGCACTACTGGTGTTTGCAGAATGGATTTCATGATTAAAAGTGTTTAAAGTGGAAAAACTAAGATTGTGGGTTTGTTTTTAAGGAATATTTCAGAGTGTCTGGAGTTCCCTTTGTGTCTTTATTATAAAAATGTTCGAATATGAGATTAAAAAATATTTATATTCACCAACATGACAAAATACTGAAAAATAATAAATATGTTGTTGAGTCTGTGCAAATAAAAATGGTGCAACAAAATAATTCAAACATTTTGGTGAAAAGTGCAAAAACTTTACTCTCGACTCTTAGAAACGGAAGAATCCTAAATAATAGAAATAATTCTGCAAATGTAACTAAGTACATTTACTCGGGTGCTGTGCGGAGGTACAACTCTGAGGTACGTCTGCTTAACTTGAGTATTTCTGTAACTATATATCCTGCTTCACTGCAGTTTAAAGGTAAATATTGTATTTTTTATTCCACTACATTTAGCTGACAGCTTTAGTTACTTTTCAAGATTTAACACAAAAAAGCATCTTTTTTTCTGAGTTAAATCCATTTTTGTTTTTATTATATATGTTAAATTTAGATAGAATTTTTCAAAATCTGCATTATTCTGTTTGGGTCAAACTCCAGAAACACTGGATCCTACATTTCCCAGCATGCAGCTGGACAGAGTCTGCTGGGAAGAGTTGAACCCACAGCGCTCCCTGCTGGACGAACGGTGGAACAACATCAGGTTCTGTGTTTTCTTTGTTGATCTGCGACATTCACAAATGTGTTTATTTATTATTATACGTGGACAATCGGCTCCTCTTCAGCTTCAGGACTTTAATCACAGCTGGAGAATTAAATTTTCTGTAGAAACTGCAGTGAAATTCCTGAGAGAAGAAGCTGAAGTAAAAGGAAAACTGCTGAGTCATGGTTGAGGAGAACTGCTGGAAACAAAGATGACTCCTCCCTGTGTGAGAAACAACAAATACGTCTTCAGGAGGAGAATAACTGCAGGTTCTTTATTTCCCTCCAATAAAACATGAAGCCTGGAAACTGAATGAATTGTGTGTGAACATAGAAACAGGAGAGTGGAAACTAAGGAGCAGATTTGAACTTCGTTTGAACAGGAAACTAATCTGAAAGTGCAGCTCCTCGTCCCGCTCTATCTCTGTGCAGACACTTCCTGTTCCCTTCAGCGCTACAGTTTAAAGGATGGATGTGGCATGCAGAGCTGACGGGCTCCACTCCCTGTTGTTGTTCAGAGCAGAGAATAGTTTCACTTCTCAGGAAGAGACACAGTCCGACTCTGAGTCTCTGAGAGGTGAGATGGCGCAGAAAGGAGTTCAGCTGGACCAGCAGACCTTCTGTTGTTCGATCTGTCTGGATCCACTGGAGGATCCGGGGACTCTTTCCTGTGGACACAGCTACTGCAGGAAGTGTATTAACAGCCACTGGGATGGAGAGGATCACAGACACGTCTACAGCTGCCCTCAGTGCAGGAAGACCTTCATACCGAGGCCAGTCCTGCAGAAAAACACCATGTTAGCAGATTTAGTGGAGCAGCTGAAGAAGACTGGCCTCCCAGCTGCTCCTGCTGATCGCTGCTATGCAGGACCTGAAGATGTGTCCTGTGATGTCTGCAGCGGGAGAAAACTGAAGGCTGCCAAGTCCTGTCTGCAGTGTCTGGCCTCGTACTGTGAGAAACACCTGCAGCCTCATTATGATGCAGCTCCGTTACAGAAACACGCGCTGGTGGAGCCCTCGGAGAAGCTGCAGGAGAACATCTGCTCTCAGCACCACGAGGTGATGAAGATGTTCTGCCGCACCGATCAGCAGTTGATCTGTTATCTCTGCTCTGTGGACCAACATAAAGACCACGACACGGTCTCAGCTGCAGCAGAAAGGAGTGGGAGGCAGAGAGAGCTGGAGGGGAGTCGACTCAACATCCAGCAGAGAATCCAGGACAGACAGAAAGACGTGAAGCTGCTTCAGCAGCAGCTGGAGGACATCGACCGCTCTGCTGATAAAGCAGTGGAGGACAGTGAGAAGATGTTCACCGAGCTGATCCGTCTCATGGAGAAAAGAAGCTCTGAGGTGAAGCAGCAGGTCAGATCCCAGCAGCAAACTGAAGTGAGTGGAGTCAGAGAGGAGGAGGAGAAGCTGCAGCAGGAGATCAGAGAGCTGAAGAGGAAAGACGCTGAGCTGAAGAACTTCTCACACACAGAGGACCACACCCAGTTTCTACAGAGCTGCCCCTCACTGTCAGCACTCAGCCCGCCATCCAGCATCCACATCCGTCCTCGCCGCCGCTTCCACCACGTGACAGCGGCCGTGTCCCGAGTCAGAGACCTACTGCAGGACGTCCTGAGAGACGAGTGGACAGACGTCTCACTGACTGAAGAGGACGTTTTACTGCAACAACCAGAACCAAAGACCAGAGCTGAGTTCTTACAGTATTCACGGGAAATCACTCTGGATCCAAACACAGCACACAGAGAGCTGGTATTATCTGAGGGGAACAGGAAAGTTACAGTAATGAGTCAACAACAGTCTTATCCTGATCATCCAGACAGATTCACTGAATGTTTTCAGGTCCTGAGCAGAAAGAGTCTGACTGGATGTTGTTACTGGGAGGTGGAGTTTAATGGGACAGGACAAGTTTCTGTAGCAGTTTCATACAAGAACATCAGCAGAGCAGGAAGTTCAGGGGACTGTAGGTTTGGATTAAATAACAAATCTTGGGCTTTATTTTGGAGCAATATCAATTATACCTTTTGGTACAACAAAGTCCAAACTGACGTCTCAGGTCCTCGGTCCTCCAGAGTCGGAGTGTACCTGGATCACGGAGCAGGTGTTCTGTCCTTCTACAGCGTCTCTGGAACCATGACCCTCCTCCACAGAGTCCAGACCAGGTTCACCCAGCCGCTGCTCGCTGGACTTCATCTTGAAGATTGGTTTGGTGGTGATGGAGACTCTGCTGAGTTCTGTGAACTGAACTGAACAGCAGTGACTTAAAGAGCAGCAGGTGAAACTCTTCAGATCTCAGATGAAATTTAAATGTTGTTCTTCTCTCAGACGGGTGGAAAGAGAAAATGTTTCTTTAACTTCTCTCGGTTTATTTCTCCTGAATTCTCCAAAAGTTCCCGTTCGATTTCGCCTCATTTACAGATTCAAACAAACAATAATCGTCTTACTGGGGTCAGCTTACTGATCAGCTGGGAAGTTTCACTGAAATCTGTGAGTGAAACATTTTACTGGATTTTGTATGTAAAAATGTTTCTATATGTAAAAAGCTGAATTTCTTTTTACTGTAAAATTAGATGTAAATTTAAAAGTAAACATATGTAAAACTGATAAGATTTACTGTAAAACTACTTATAATAAAACAAACATTAGATTGTTAGTGTGGACAAAAACCCTCACAGCTACTTTTTAATAACACATAATTATTGTAATTTTACACATTTTGTATTATTTATTGGTATAATTTAAATAAGTTGGCATGTTAATTAACAGATGTTATTTTAATAAATGTTGAAATGTAAAATAACTACTTAAAAATGTTTTCTGTAAAATCAGGTGATAGTGTTTGAATGTAAAACTACATATAAATATAAAACGAATTATGATTTTAAAGTAGAAGTTAACGAGAAATAATTCAGTAACTTTATTGTCCAAAAAAATCGTTTTAACAGTCGGGTTGTTCATAATGAGCTGTGTAAATTTAATTTCAGATTATTATTATTTTACATATTTTGTATGTGATTTAAAAAAATAAGAAATATTGTAGAAATAATATTGTACATATTGGTGTAATAACAATTGGGGTTTTAATTTACAGATAATTTCTTTCATTTTTGTGTTGAGTTAAAAAATAAATTTAAAAAAATGTCCGTCAGAAATGTTTGTTTTGTTTTCTAGTCAAATAAGAGAATTCACATCAGACTCAGTTTGAATTGATCAGATTTACTTCGATCACAGTTTTGGCATGAACACAAAAAAAAAAATTAAATCTTTTCCAGTTTAGAAATTAAATGTTCAAACATAAATTCATTCCCCACAACATGAAGAAAAATAAGCGAATATCTTCTGCTTCCCAGGACGCGACGACTTCCTGTTTTAGTGTGAAAAGTCTTTTGATTCTCAGCAGCTTCAGCCTTTAATCACAGCGATCGGCCGCAGTTTGATCGCCTTCTTACTGATTCCGGCGTCGTGACACGTGTTGACGACGTCCGTCACGTTTTTGTACGATTCAGGAGCCTGGAAACAAAAAACGAACCTTGAGAGAACAATCAGGGATCGTCGACATACGGAAAACCCCCAAAAAACTTCAAAATAAAGCCCCAAAAAGATGACCCCCCCTCACCTCCTCCATGACCAGTTTGGGAGACGCCACCCGGATGGCGATGCCCTGATCCGCCAGTTTGTCCAGGACGTCCTGGAAGTCGAGATTCCTGCGAGACTTCGCTCGGGACAAAGCGCGACCCTGAAACAAGAAGTCCGTTTCATTTATTAACTTTTGTACTTAAATCAAAGACTGAAGGAAAAACTTTTAATTTCTACCTGATGAAGGGTTTATTTTAATTTATTTGTGAAAACTAAAAACACAGAAAATCCATATATATAATATATATTAATATATATTATTATTATTCCATAACATTTATTTTTCTCTCCAGAATAAGTCATAAATTGGAGTATTTATATTTTTGTAATATACATTACATTTTTTTTTAACGGATCTAATAATATTCTAAAGAAAAAAAAAATTCTAAAATTATTTTGATAATTTTATTTTTATTTTGTATTTATTATGATTATTTTATCATAATTTAATAACTATATTTATTTATATATATATCGATCCATTTAAGATTTTCCTGAAATATATTTAATATAATATAATCTACAGAAATTAAACTTAATCTTCAGAAAACTATATAATTAATACATATATTTTGTATTATTCTAATGAATATTTGGGTATTAAACAGTGAAAAGCCGTCGTACCGCTCCGTGACACGTGGTGCCGAACGTCTCCGTCATGCCCTGCTCCGTCCCCGTCAGGACGTAGCTGCAGGTTCCCATCGTCCCTCCGATCAGCACCGGCTGCCCTGTGAGCTGGAAACACGCAAACATCAGCTCCTCAAATCCTCCTCGAGTTCCTGAGGAGCAGCAGGAGAAACGGGAGAAACGGGAAGCGTACCTGGTAGTCGACGGGGATCAGCGGGTGGTGCGGCGGGAACGCCCGCGTGGATCCCTTCCTGTGGATGAGCAGCGTCCTCTGCTTCCCGTCCACGATGTGCTCCTCCACTTTGGCGATGTTGTGGGAAACGTCGTAGATGACGTGCATGTCGAGGTCGTCCGGCGTCGTGCCGAACACTTTGGAGAACGCCTGAGCGGGAACAGGTGTGCAAAGTCTTTATTAAACTGGACAGGTGGGTTTACCTTAAATAACTCTGAGCAGGTGTGTGAACCTGTTTTTATGATGATTAAACTCTGAGCAGGTGTGTGTACCTGTCTGGTGAGGAAGGTCATGGACGAGCGGTTGACCCAGGCGTAGTTCCCGGCGGCCGCCATGCCCTTCAGGTAGTCCTGTCCTTCCTGTGACGTGATGCGAGCGCACGCCAGCTGACGGTCGTTCACCGTGATCTTATCTCTCTTCATCGCCTTCTCCATGGCAACCAGAGCGTCTGCCGGCAACAGGTAAGATTTGCAGGTGAGCAAATAATAGCAGGTGTGTGTCGTGTCGTGCAGGTGTGTGTCGTGCCGTGACTCGTACCTGTGGCCACCTGGTGTCCGAGGCCTCTGCTGCCGCTGTGGATCATCACACACACCTGTCCTTTGTGGTCGATGCCCATCTTCTTGGCGGCGTAGTCGTTGTAGATCTCGTCCACCACCTGGATCTCAGCGTAGTGGTTTCCTGCTCCCAGCGTGCCGAGCTGCAGCGCCGCCAGGTGAACGTTAGAGGTAACAAACACTCACCACAAATATATTACACACATTTTCATGCATTTAGAGGAACTCTGTTTCAGTGTAAATCTACTGAACTCAGAGATTTTTAAACGTTTTTTCCTGTAAATTCAAGACGTTTTCCACTTCAATCTCAGAGAATTTTCAAATTAATCTGGATATTTTTTTATTATGAAGCTCAATTTTTTAAGGAAACAAAACATTAATCTGCCACTTTAATCTCTGAAAATATCTGAGAAAAAACATTTTCTTAAAGACTGTAGAGTTAAAAACAGGAAGTGAATCCTGACGGCGGGTTACCTGTGGCAGGCCCCTCTTCTTGGCCTTGGACGACACCTTGTTGGGGTCGGCCTGCAGCATGCGGCCGTACTCCTCGCAGTGCTCCTTGTCCTCGGCCCAGGCGTAGCCCTCCCTCAGCGACCAGTCCACGCCCATCTCCAGCGCCTCCTCCAGGTCCCTGCGGACACACGGGGAAACAGGTGAGCGGGCGGCGAGCGGGGCGGCGCCGGCTCGGCCCGAGGATCCTGCTTACTTGGCCCCCATGGGGATGACGCCCTTGGACCCGACTCCCACGGGGATGTGGTCGAACAGCGACTGGGCGAGCTGCTCCTTCACCGGCTGCACGTCGCCCTCGTCCAGGTTCGTCCTCAGCAGCCGCACGCCGCAGTTTATATCGAAGCCGACGCCGCCTGCCGGAGGACACGCCCATCACCCGGTTAAAGTGGCAAAGTTACAAGAAAAGAAAACAAAAAAAAATCACATTTTGTCAGATTATACAAACTTAATTTTGGGAATTAAAAAAACAGTAATCTGGTACCTGGAGACACCACCGCGGAGGGGTCGCTCATGTCGAAGGCCGCCATGTTTCCGATCGCAAATCCATAACCGGAGTGAACGTCAGGAAGCCCGATGGACCTCTGAGGGAAACGAACATCCAGGAGTTTAACACGAGACGGGAGATTTTTATTCCCACATACAGAGAAAGTAATCAGGATACTCACGTGTACGATCCCCGGCAGCGCCGCGACATTCCCGATTTGTTTCATGGCAGGAAGGAATCCACCGAAACCTGAAGACAGAAAAAATAAGAAAAAACAACTTAAGAGATAATCTCAGCAGGTTAATAAATAAAGTTAAACTTTAGAGATAATCTCACCTCCTCCTTTACAGGCGTTACGAAGCTCCTCAAACATCAGTTTCTCCAGAGCGTCGTTGACGTAAAAGTTTCCTTCAACCTGAAATAAAAAGAATCACCAGAACAATTGATCAGTATAATAATAATGAATAATGAAAATAAAACCTTATTACTTACAGCTGCTGTGCAACTGACTGATATTAAACCAAATGTATGGGTTCCTTATTAAAGTGTTTTTTATTCTACAAGTGAAACATTATCAGAGTTTTAATCACCCAACCTCAATATCCGCTTTTTTCTTTTTCTTTTTGAAGCGGTGATGCAGATTTCCATTAGAAAAACTGTTAATTAATGATTCAGATGCCAACATACCAGAAATATGGACCGTATTTTGATTAATTTAGCACGTTTCCAGATCATTAAGACCCACCCTTTAATTCGGCTAACATTTTAAAGCTAATGGTTGCATCCCTGAGCTACATCAGCAGGTTTATATTTTTGTTTGTAGCTAATTTCATTGATTATTGTGCGTTAATAAAGTTTATAGTATTACAATATTTCCAGTGGTGAGTCACCACCGTCTGCTAACTGTACTTTATAATCAAATTAAACTGATCCTTATCAAAATATTAAAGTTACATATCGATAAACATATCAGAGTTTAAATCTCTTAATATCAATATTTTTTTAATGGTTTTGGTCAGATTGAACTATGCTCATTTAAATCGGAAAATGTGTCAATTATAATTTAAGATGCATGAGTAGCCTGACTAAAGGCTATACTTTGATATGTATTTTTTGTTTACATATAATTAGGACCCACCCTTTAATTCGGCTAACATTTTAAAGCTAATAGTTGCATCATTGAGCTACGTCAGCAGGTTTATACTTTGGTTTGCAGCCGATTTCTGGGAATCTTACTCGTTGATTATAGTGACAACATCAAGTTTATTATTGTTATATTTGCAGAGGGGATTCCCTTCAAAGTTAAAGACTACATAAGTAGCCAACATGTGCTAACTGACAGTATAGTTAACTGTATGCTAACCGGCTAGCCACGTTAGCAGCCCAAAGTGTGTCCTGATTCTCACCTGCATGTTGGGAACGAAACCTTTTTTAATCCTCCAGCAGTTAGTGCCGATCTTATCCAAATACTGCAGCTCATCGTTATAACTCCGGCTCATTGTTACGATCACGAGAGGTTTGATATTTCAGTTTTTAATGCTGCGTTTCACCGGTTTTTAATGCCAAGTGTCAGCAGCCAGAGCGGTACGGAAGCTCGGAGGAAATAAAAACGCGATTGTAAATTAGCTATGACGCATTAAAATTAAACGTTTGACTTGGATAAAAGAATTCTTAATGGTGTCAATTAATCTCCGAAGCTTATAGAGTAAGATGTATTTACGAAAGATAACATGTTCTTGTATTCGTAAGTGGGAATGTTCGCCAAATAAAGCTGCTCACTCGCCGTAGTTGTAGTCAAATAAGTTTCGTCAATAACATCAAATACAGCCGGATACTGAGCGGTTGACCTTCAAAACAAAAGCATTATGAATTCTTTATCCGCTGGGTAGTTTGTGGATTTCTGCTGCAGATCAATAAAATTGTATTTTCATGTAAGACATCATTATTTTTGTTGTAATATATAGTTTAATCAGTCTGATTATGTAAGGTTAACGGTAACTTTGGTTGTCAGATATCTGATGTTATTGATAGTTTTAATTGGTCTATCTAACTGGGTTTTATTTTGACATTCTTTACTTTGAAAAGCGGAAGTTGTCCGTTGCGCGGTTGATTGACCGTCGCTTCACTCCGAGTCCGGCGGGTCTGTTTACAGACGCGACTCATGAGAGAAATGTCATAAAACAAATTGGATTTATTCACTTTGACTCATCAAGTAAGTATTTTTTCTGCTCTGACTGCTTTTAACATTTATTCTGCGGTTAAATAAGCCAACTTGCGAGCCTGGTTAACAATAAGATAACTAGCAAAGCGTCACTGTTACGCAGCAGTTTATAAAAACATTAGCTAGCTAACGTTTGTTTAGACCAGAAACGAAAACGAAACATTTAATTTCTTCTGAAATAACAATCGAGATGTGATGTCTTAATCCTGCTACATTCCTTTAAGCTGTTTCTTTCTTATTTTATTTTTGCATTTATATGTTTATGGTTTTATCTCGGTGAATGAAACGGAAACTTTGAGTTCCTAACGTTAGTTAACGGAAAATTTAAAGTTTTTTACAATCTGAATTTTGTGCCGAATCATGAAAAACAACCTGATTTCCCACTCACACAAAAATTCAGGACACCCAACATGGAAAACAACGTTAATGACTCATCAAAACAAAAAAGATGGAGATTCCTGGTAGAGTTTTGTTCTAGAAAGAGAGCACATGCATCAATGACTAATGGAGTTTATGTTTTGGTCACATCAGCAGGATAACTGTCTATATGATAACAGACAATTATTCATTTATATGGGGCCGAATAGTTTAATTCACTTTGTTGTAATTCATGAGAAATAAATCTTCAAAGAAGTTCTGCTGCATTGATAGACAGCTTTGAACCAAACTCCATTCACTTTTTACGAGATTTTAGCGAAACCTGTCGTTTGAACTTTGGTGCTTAAAACCTGATTCAGTTCTGGTTCATTGTAAAAAAAAATAATAATAATAATAATAATAAATAGATTAAAATATAATATAAGGATCCTATATGTCCAAAGTAAGTTGACGCCCCTGTAAAGCCAGATCAGAAGAAAAAACTCACATTTTTTAGGATATTCTGTTATAAAAGTACGAATGTTTTCACCAAACTCCATTGAACTTTCACCATATTTTAGTCTAACCTGGCCTCTTGTTGTTTTTTTTAGCTGTTTGGCTGGAAAAGTCTCAGGATTAATTTCTGTGTGTTTGTAAAAACAGATAAAGGTATTATATTAAGTAGGCTTAACACCCTGTAAAGCAAGATCAGAAGTTTATAAGAAAAAACACATTTTTGAAGATATTCTGTTGTAGAAATAGGCACCGAAACTCACAGAACTCCATCAAGTTTCCATCAAATTCAAGTGAAAAGAAAGAAAATTAGATGTTGAAGTTGGTTATCACTCACTTCCTGTTAACCATAAATCAAACAGGTTATTATCTCAGCTGTAAAATATGTTAGATTTGATTTAAAATATTAACATTGAATGATCAGTGTTGTTGTTCCTGTTGGAGTAAATTCTCCGTGTTTGTGTCGTCTTCAGGATGAAGTTGCGAGTTCGGATCCACAGGCAGACCAGCAGGGTGGAAGTCCCGGGAGAAGATCCGAGTGTGACGGCGCTCCAGGATCACATCAGGGAGACACTTTTCCCTGTTCACGGGATCAGGTAAGAACACACATTTCTTATTTAGAATGAGGATTAAAGACCAGGAGGAAAGGTCAACTTTTATTATTTTATTTTAAGCTTTTATTTATGTCATATTTTATTATTAGTCGTATTATTTTCACTCCTTTTTTCCATTTAACAAGTCTCCAGTTTTTTTATTTATTATAAAACATATTCATGAAAAATGTTGGCATGCATAAATTTTTTTATTAATTATTGTTTTTTTAATAGAATATAAAAACATATTGTTGAAGAAAGTGAGCAGCATACATGCTTTATAATTAATTATTTTTTAGAAAAGTTTTTAAAAAGTTCAACATTATTGAAAAAAGTTTCCAAACAATTACCATAAAATAACCATAACTTATTTTACTGATAATCTCTTTAGAAACACAGATAATATACAGGCTATACTTAAAAATATTTTTTTTTTACTCAGGTATTTTTTATCATGATTTTTTTTAAACATTTAATTTAAAGTTTAATTAAAAAAAGTTCTCTAAATTTTACATCGAGTAACTTAACGTGTACTGTTGTATTTTTACATGAATTCACTGTAATTTAACATTCGAGACCATTAAACTATTAAATACTGTAAATAAATCCATAATGTCCCATTATATGTAAATATATATTTTGTGTTTCAGTGCCGACACAAACTTCACTTTGTCTCTGAACGGATCCGAGTCGCTGGCCGACTCTGATCAGACTCTGTCGTCCTGCGGCGTCGTGTCCGGAGATCTGCTCTGTGTCGTCCTGCCCGAGGACGCCAACGCCAACAACAGCAGCGCTAACGCTAACAACGCCAACAACAGCAGCGCTAACAGCAGCTCTAACGCTAACGCTAACACTAACGCCCCCGGCTCCTCCAACACGACCTCCTCAGGCTCAGAGATCCAACAGGCCGACACCTCGACATCCAACCAGGTGAGAGATTCACCTGTAAACACATTTATACCAAATAAGGTCTGTATAAATCTCTGTGGAATCATCATCATATATATAAATATAAATAATAATAAAAAATTTAAAAAAATAAATATAAGCTGTTTTTACATTATTTTACAACTTAAAAAAAGTTTTTATTCTCTTGTTTCTGAGTAATCGTGTTAAATAACGCTGAAGTAAAATATCTGTGATGATGATAATCAGCTGAGCAGCAGCGGTGGAGCTGCGGCGGCGTGCAGCGAGGCGGTGGCAGCGGCGCCCCGCTGGGAGCCGATGCTGTGCAGCGAGGCGGAGCGCGGTCAGGCGCCGCTCTCTCTGGAGCTCCTGCATCACTCGGCTCAGAGCGCCGCTCCAGCCGACGCCGTCATGGTGGCCGGACACCTGCTGATGCTGGAGACGGGCTTCATCCCTCAGGTGAGACGCCGGACGGAGACAAAGACGCCACAACACACGAGACACAGGACGTCAGAGTGTGTGTGTGTGTGTGTGTGTGTGTGTGTGCAGGGCAGCGAGCTGAGGCCCGGGCAGATGCCGGCCGGGTGGCGTGCGGCGGGCGGCGTGTACCGGCTGCAGTACTCTCACCCTCTGTGTGGCGACAGCGCGGCCATGATGGTGGCTGTGAACATGAACGGGACGCTCGTCATCAACGGTCAGTAATCAATAAACAAATACAATTTATATACTATTATTATATTTCTCTGCTAATTATGCAAAACATTTAAAAACACATTGTTGAAACTTTAGTATGCGTACATGTTTTTTTTAATAATTCATATTTTTACTGAATAAAAACTCAAAGTGTTTTTTTCCTGCAGCGACGCTGAAGCTGAACGAAGCCGTCAGCGCCGTCAGGAAGCTTTGTGTGAAGCCGGAGAACTTCGTCACGGAGCGCTGGGCAGGTGGAGACGCTCACACTATTAATAATCATAATAATAATCATATTAATAATGATGACATTAATAATGATGATGTGTGTCTGTGGTGCGTTCAGGGGAAACTGCGGCTGCTGCCTTCACTGATCTGAACAAACTGTCGCGTCTGTTCAAGGACCAGCTGGCGTATCCGCTGATCGCCGCCGCCAGAGACGGTACGACACTTTTTATTATCGTTAAATATTCTCAGCAGGAAATTCAATTTATATATTTATACATGTATATTAATATATTAAATTTGATTAATTTTTATGTATTTTTATTTTATTTTATTTACCAAAATGTTTTACTTCTCTTTTATTATATTATGTATTTATATTCATAGGTTTTTATATGAATTATTTGTATTTATGTTATTATTTAAAAACGTTTCTGACGTGTGTTCTGTGATGTCACGGCGGCGTCCCAGCGATGGCGCTCCCCGTGGCGTTCGGCCTCGCCGCTCTCCCTCCTGAGCTGCTGCTCCGCGTCCTTCGGCTGCTGGACGTTCGATCCGTCGTCCGTCTGTCGTCCGTCTGCCGAAGCTTCCAGGCGTCCGCCGCCGACTCGTCGCTATGGAGACACCTGTACCGCCGCGACTTCCACGGTCAGACACACAGACGGATTATTTATTATTGTTGTTATTTATTTAAGTCGTTTTTTTTTATTTTAAACCTTCATTTTATTTATTTATTTATTCATGAATTAATACATTTATTTACTATTATTTTTATTATTATTATTATTCATGTCTAGATGAAAACCTTCAGCTGTTATCAAAATGTTTATTTATTTATCCATTTGTTTATTTACTTTTTTTGTTTCTTGATTCATAAAAATGCTTTAAAATGTTATTAAATTCTGTATTTCTGTTCAGTTTGTCCTCTGGTTGTTTTTATGGAGTTGATGAATTAATAAAATATTAATAATCTGATATCTTGTGTTTCAGATCGAGACCTCAGCAGGTCCAGAGACACAGACTGGAGAGAGGTGACGCAAATATTACACATATTACAAATATTAACTCTGATAAGTGAATTAAATTATTATTATTAGTAGAATAATTAAACTCATATAATAAAAGAATAAAACTAAATTAACTCACATTTATAAACTAAATCCTATTAATTGAATGATAAATGTTGACACACGTTGTTATTTCTGAATTACAAGAAATAAAATTTATTTTAAAAATTCTTTCTAAATACATTTCTGGATCTTTTAAATTGAATATATCAGATTTTATTTATTATAATTGTAACATTATTTTTAAATCTCTCTCCAGCTTTACAGGAAGTTTTATCAGATCCGTTCTGAGCGTCGACAGATTCTTCGTCACCGCTCCGTCCCCGTCCCCGTCCCCCAGCGCCCCTTCGGCCCCTTCAGCCCCTTCACCCCCCCGCTGCCCGGCATCATCGGGGGGGAGTACGACCAGCGGCCCGCCTTCCCCCCCGCCTTCCCCCCCGGCCTCCCCCGCCCTCACCACGACCCCATCGGGCCGCTCCGGGACGCCGCGAGGCCGGCGAGGCCGCGGTGGACGGGAGGACGGTCAGGGGACGTCCGGAGAGGATTCATCTGAGATCAAACCTCCTGCTGCTCCTCCTCTTCTTCTTCTTCTTCTTCTTCTTCTCCTTCTTCTTCTTCTTCTTCTTCTTCTTCTTCTTCTTCTTCTTCTTCTTCTTCTTCTTCTTCAGTAAAACAACACACACAAAAATACACATAAAGGTTCATTTTTCATCATTTTGGCTCATTTAAAATAAATAATAATAAATAAATAACTCTTGTTTTGATGAAAGATACTTTTTGATGTTTTTCCGCCGGAATAATCTGCAAAAACTGAGTGAAGAGTTTTGTAACTTTTGTAGGAAAAGACTTTTTTTTGTGTCTGATTTTATTTTATTTTTCGTGCTGCCAGCTTTGACAGAGAAACAACTGCTGAAATAAAATAAAATAATTATTATTATCAATTCTGTTTTCTGTTACTTCTTTACTTTTGAGTCACGATTTGGAGAAAATTCAGACTTTTTACATTAAAATCATAATTGTCACAATCAAAAATTAAAGAAGCAATAAAACATCAAGAAACACTGATCATCATAAATACGCATTTTATTTACAGTTTTATTTATATATATAAATGGCTTTTTATTCTTTGAAAACTAGAAATAATTTATGACATATTCATGTTGTCACCGCTGCAGGAGACAGACTGAGTAAAGTTTTATTAAAAAAAAAATAAAAATCACTTCCTCCATGATCGGGAGCTCAGCAGACAATGACGTCATCTTTTGTCTTAAAACAAAGGGTGCATTCGTTTTACCGGCGAAGTGGTCCGTTCAGGACGGGCGGTGTCTGCAGCGGAGAAACACCGGTGTTACAAAAAAATCTGTAACCCGTCAGATCCTGTGACCTGACCGGACTCATTAACAACGGAACACCGACTGAGAATAGCACTAATAACAACACTAATGACAGAAAATAGTAATAAAAAAGACAAAATTAAGGCATAATTTATAATTATTTTAAACGCAAAACAAGAACTTCTGTACATTTCAAACTTTGTAAAAAAAAAAAAAAAAAACATGCTTTATATTGATTCTCCAGCTATGACAGGAAATGTGGGACATACTTTAAAAAAATAAATACATCATTATTCATTTTAAAAATTGCACATGCCACAAAATTGCAATCAAACAATAGAAAAATAGACACAAATACATTATATATAATTATCATTATATAAATAAGAAGCAAATTGTTTTTTTTAAAGTTAAATTTAGATTATTTACCGATGACAGGAAGCTCAAGTTGACAAGCTAAATATTTAATCTTGATTTTAAAAAAGTATTTAATTTATTTATTGAACAAGTTGCCCATGCCACAGAACTACATTATACACAACAGTTAAATTCATACATTTAAACATTTCAGGGGTGAAACCACAGGTAACAAAAATATAAACAAATAAATACATAAAAAATATGTTAAAATATAATAATTATAATAATAATAATAAAGCAAATAAACAACAGAAATTGTTAGTCTTAGAAATATTTATTTATCAAGTTAAATTTGGATTCTTCACCTCTGACAGGTTTGAAATGTATTTATTAAATTATTTATAAAAAAAAAACCCCCAAAAAAACCAGCCGCCTGTTCAACGTGTTTCTTTAGTTGGCGCGGGGTCACAGGATTTAACGGGTCACAGTTTTCGCTGTAACACCTGTTCCAGCCGACAAACGACGTAAACTGTCCGTTAAACAAACCACCGGACCGGCAGCAGACAGCCGGATTCAACGGTGACATCCGTCCAGCGAAGCACCGAGACTCTTCTGTGATTTGTTCCGTTATTTATTCCGGTAACGATGTTTTGAAGTTCCTCCGTGAGATAAACAAAGACTTCTGGGTAAGTTACAGCCTCCGTTAGCTTTAACCGCAGTTAGCTAACAGTTAGCTTGATGCTAATTTAAACCTGGACTAATTATCTCTGAAGCCTTCATGTTCAGTAAGATTTTAATCACTTCACGGAGACTTTGTTGTCTATTTTCCGCATTTATTTCCTCGTCCACTACACCGCCAAACCAGCCGGGCGGGGACTAGCCTGCTCGCTCCTGCCGATTAGCAGCAATGCTAACAGGGGTGCGTTCGATTCATGGCAGGGACAGCAGACCCAGAGATAAAAACAATAACAGCTAAAATAATAAATAGCTTTGGATTTAAAGAATAAATTTATATTTTATAGTATAATATAATATAATAATAATAGTAATAAAATAATATATATAAACATAGCCTAACTAATACATGTATTTGTATATAATTTAACATACTAAATATAATTTAAATATTTGTATCTCTACATGTTTTATGTGTGTTTAGCTTGAAGGAGTTTCATCCCTGAACTTTAAAGTGACAAAAACATTAAAATCTTGTAAAATCATGAGATAACAGGCCAACATTTTGATTTACTTAGTCAGAATTATAAAATAATAAGACACTTATTGTTAATTCAACACAAGCATTATTAAAAATACAAATGAAAATCTTCTTTTTCTCTTATAATTTATTATAAAAATAGAAATGTTTACAATAAGTTCATATTAAAATAAAAAGTATATACGTTTAAGTCATTTATGGAAATGTGTTTCTATATATTTGCTAAACTCTCTGAAATTATATAAAAACAAGAATCAATGTTTATTTGTCACATATACAGAGATATTTTTATGCCAGCTCCATAACAAAACACTATGAAGATTAATTAACAGCTCAAACAAAAATAAAGTCAAATATTTTACACCAAGAAAAAATGTAGTTTTATTTCTTTGCTGTAATAAAATGAAAATAATAATTAGCAACTTCATTTCATTATTATTAAAAAGAAGTAATAATAATAATGTAATGATTACTTTCTAAATCTGATGAATGTCCTGCTCAGGTCACTGAATCTGTTAATTTGTAATTTTATATATTAACTTTAATAAATTGTTAATATTTGGGCTGAGTGTGCTGTTGGGGTCACAGGATGTTCCGGGTGACGGTTTCCTCTGTAACACCTGCTGCGGGTCCCGTGTGTGTGTGTGTGTCTCTTTAAGAGCCTCGTGTTGTTACAGGAAGTGTGAGGGGTGTTTCCAGCTGATCCGCACAACAGACGGACCGGAGTCTCCCTCAGCAGCCCGGCCCGCCGCTCCTCTGCCCGGCTGCTCTCGGCACAGCGCCCCGGTACCGGCTGCGGGGTGACGGATCTCCACCGGGACTGATAACGGGAAGACCCGGGGGGGGATCCTCGGCTCGGCGTCCCCCCTCTCTGCCCTCCCTCCTCGGCTGCTCGTAGCCGTGAGCTAGCTGCCGTGAACCGGTGCTGGTAGCTGTTAGCCCGGACTGTCATGGTCCCAGCGCGGAGATGGCGTCCTTCCCCGGTTTGTGTAAGGCTGTCGGGCCCGCGGAGGAGGAGAGCGGAGAGCCGGACGGATCCCTGCAGCAGATGCTGAAGGCCATCGCCGACGAGAGGAACCGACTGAACATCCGCCAGGAGATCAGCGGGCTCGGTGAGCCTCCTTCACCCTTCATCCTTCATCCTTCATCCTTCATCCTTCATCCTTCATCCTTTATCCTTTATCCTTTATCCTTTATCCTTTATTTAAATTGTCTCCGCTGACCCCTGGAGAGATAACACACACAGTGTTTGTTTACACACAGCAGCCTGATTTAATCAATACACTACAGATAATCACGTTAAAGAGGGGCCTGTGGGCCCCAGGAGGGGGGGCACAGGGGGGCCTCAGAGGGCCCCGGACCTCCAGCTGCTCCGGATCATCATCTCAGATGATTTTTGACAGAGTTTGAGATATTAACGTATTATTTTCTAGATAAAAAGTCGTATTTTTTAATCTAGTTTGAGATACTAAAGTCATCGTTTCTTAATATTTTAAGACTCAGAGTTATTATTACATGATTCTGTGTCATTATTTTCATACTAAGTAGTTATTTCGAGATATCGCGTCGTTATTCTGAGACTTTTTGAGATTCTGGTTCATTATTTTAGTTTTAGTGACTAAATCATCGTCTGAGATATTTTAAGACGCAGTCTGAATGTTGAG
Source organism: Serranus cabrilla (assembly GCA_903364295.1). Taxonomy (NCBI): domain Eukaryota; kingdom Metazoa; phylum Chordata; class Actinopteri; order Perciformes; family Serranidae; genus Serranus; species Serranus cabrilla. Next base: position 247,243 of record CAFUXE010000332.1, read on the forward strand.
ATACTGAGTCGTTATTTAAGATATCAAGTCATTATTGTGAGACTCAAAGTCATTACAGTAACACATTTAGACATTATTTTAGAGATATTTGTGATCTAAAGTGACATTTTGACACATTTTTGAGATACTACTTCATTATTTTGATGTAGTTTGAGAAACTAAATCATCGTTTTGAGATATTTTAAGATACAAAGTCTTTAGTTTTTGTTTCTCTAATCAATTAGTCATTATTTTGACATTTTTGAAGACACTATTTTGAGATACTAAGCAGTAATTTCCAGATATTTGTGAAACCACGTCATTATTTTGAGATACTAACTCATTATTCTGAGACATTTTTCTGTCTTCTAAGTCATAATTCAAGATAATATGGAGATAATCGAGATGCTGCGTCTTTATGTGGAGATATCAAGTCGTTGTTTGTAAATATTCAGTCGTCACTCTGAGATAAAAAGTCAATATTCAGAAACGTTTGATTTTTTCTTTTTACGATAAGAAATCATTTTGAGATGAGTCGTTATTTTTAAGATATTTGAAGTTTTTTTTCTGTAATATTTTGAGATGAACAATAATAGTTTTCTGATATTTTGAGATATTACGTCGTTGTTTAGAAACATGAAGCTCATTATTTTTAAATATTTGAAGATGATATGAACTGGTTATTTTTAGATATTATGTCGTCACTTTGAGCTTTTAATATGTATTTTCTGATGCTTCCTGTTTCAAACAGCATCAGATCAAATCCCTGTTTTCTCTGATCCTGATGCTGCCGAGTCGTTTGTATTTATTAGAATTTAACTGAATTAATCACAAACCGCTGGAACAAAGAAGACATTTAAATATATTTTTATTATTATTTTAAATAATAATTAAGCAAATATTTTACAACCAGAAAAGAATCAGCCAATGTAAAAGTAAGTTTCAGAGAAATTAGACAATAAAACCGACATATTAATACATATTGAATGATTTCATTAAAGTAATTTAAAAATCAATCAATAATAAAACTTATTTTATAGTTTAGTAATAGTATAAACTTACAGTGAATTCATATTAAAAAATGATTTCACCTACTAATAACTCTTAATCATGTAAGAAATGATATCATTTTATTAAAATAACGTGTAGAAACCCGGAGCTCCCGCTGTGATGCTCTTTAATGAACTAACACATTTTTAAATGGATAAATAAACACAAACCTTTTTAATCTCTAAATGACGAAAACATTTAAATAAAAAGTCCTAAACAGATTAAATAGTTCATTTCTTTTAGACATTTGAAGATTTATTCTTCAACTTTAACTACAATATATATAAATGTAATATTTAAATTTATATTTACTTTTAAATCAATAATACAAAAATAAAATAAATACATGTAATATTCAAATGTTTATTTCAATGTAAATAAATAACAAATAACTAAATAAAGAAATACAAATAAAAAATATAGGTAATATTTAAATGTATATGTACTTTTAAATAAATAATGTAAAAATTAAAAGAAAATAAAGAATAAATAATATTTAAATGTGTATTTCCATTTAAATAGATAATATAAAAGAGAAAGATTGTAATAAAATAAATGGGTAATTATCAATAATAATTCTCAACATTTGTGTAAACCAGCTGAATCTTCTGGACTCTGAGTTTACGAGTCGATCATCAGTGATTCCTGTTTGATCACCGGCGGCGGCGGCGGCGGCTCTAAATCCGGCGCTGTGATGCTGCTGCAGGTCGATGGTTGTTTCTGTTACTGAGGCGTAAAAATAGAGCGTGAGTCACAGACGAATCATTACAAACGCTGCTCAATATTTAATGCAGTCTGAGTCTGCAGCGCCGACAGAAGGACGCCACAGCAGGACGCCGCCGCCTGTTTACATCAGCACGCCGTCAGAGTCACAACAACAACAACAAACAATCACATACATTAATAATACGTAATAAATACAGTTAAAGAATATTAAAACAAATACAAATAATTTGTTAGAATAGAATAAAAAGTGTTCTCTGGTGGCTCAGCTTTAAAACAAAACAATCACATAAATAATGTGATTAAAATAATTAAGTTAAATCATGATGATCCGTTCAAGGACCGTGGGAAAGTTCAAACTCTGCTGATAACGTCTGTTTGTGGGATTAGCTGAGAACGATCAGAGATCCTGCAGAGACTCTGAGCCGCGTGACGTCTTCACGGTGAATCCTTCTGACGCACCGCGCCACCTGCAGCCGTCACATGACCCGACCTGATCACATGACACACAGTCACAGGGTCACAGGGTCAGAGGGTCAGAGGGTCAGTCATCCTGCTGCAGGACGTCCAGTTTCACCAAAAGAAACAAAAAGTTACACATGCTTTAAAAAAACTGTAAATTACATCAAATTGTTGTTGTCGTTGTTGTTGTTGTTGTAGTTGTTGTTGTGGTTGTTGTTGACTCCTCTGTGTCCCTGCAGGCTGTTTTAAGGACGACCGCATCGTGTTCTGGACCTGGATGTTCTCCACGTACTTCATGGAGAAGTTCGCTCCTCGTCAGGACGACATGTTGTTCTACGTACGCAGGAAGCTCGCTTACAGCGCCGACAGCAGCGAGGGCAAGAAGGTCACTTCCTGTTACTGAACTTTACATTTAATGAGAAACAGTAAACAGTAAAATAGAATATGATCATATAAAAAAGGTTAAAAGAGAAAAAATACATTAAAATAAATCAATGTAAATAAATATTGATACATTAAATATTAATATGAATTTTAAAATACAAAATATTTAAAAATGTTAAAAGAGCCAAAATGTTCACCAAATAATAATAAATAAAAAGTCCTGATTGAGAGGAAGATGCATTTAAAATAAAGTGTAACAGGAATCAGACGAACTGTTAAAGTCCATAAAACAATCAGGATCTTATTTCACTTCCTTTCTCCTCACTCACGTTTCCCTTTACCGTCTGACTTTATTCTGCTTTTCAGCCACAAACTTCTGATCCGTGACGCTGAGACGTCTCTGAGGTTTCTGATCTAAAAGTTCCTTCAGGAACGTTAAATGTGTCTGTTAGTGTCAGAGTCTCTTTCTTTAAAATCAAACCAGATCCTGTTAGAAACAGTAAATTCTGTTTACACAGAGACTCTGTGAACCAGGATTGATTCTGATTATTTAACACAGGAATAAAAGTCTCAGGATGAAAATGTGCTTAAAGAAGTTTTCATGCAGAATCTTTCTGTTTCTTCCTCAAATGTTGTTGGATTATTGTTGTTGATGCACCTGAGCAACGTTTATTAAAGGTTATTCTGCAGAAAATCTCCTCAGATTAAAGGGCTGACAGGAAGTGTGTCTGTGTGTGTGTGTGTGTGTGTGTGTGTGTGTGTGTGTGTGTGTGCTCCAGGTGGAGGTGGAGGTTTACAGGAGGGACTCTAAGAAGCTTCCAGGTCTCGGGGATCCCGACATCGACTGGGAGGAGAGCGTGTACCTGAACCTGATCCTGCAGAAGGTGAGCAGACGTTCGATCAGTGAAAGCTGCAGCAGGTCTGAGGAGGAACGACGTGTTTACAAGATGTTTGTTTGTTTGTTGTGCAGCTGGACTACGTGGTGACGTGCGCCGTCTGCACGCGCTCAGACGCAGGAGACATCCACATCCACAAGAAGAAGTGTCAGGTAGGAAGCTCCGCCCACCGCCGCCCTCAGGCCGCGCCCCCCCGCTGACCTCTGACCTCTCATGGTTTCACAGGAAGTGTTTGCATCTCCCAGCAAACACGCCATGGACAGCAAAGGGGAGGAGTCTAAGATGAGCTACCCCAACATCTTCTTCATGATCGACAACTTCGAGGAGGTAAACGGCGCCCATCCTACTTCCTGTGACCTGCTGCGTGCTTTATAAGTAAAGT
>CAFUXE010000332.1:263131-277586 GCA_903364295.1 Serranus cabrilla
ATAAAATGGAGAAATGTATTATAATAATGTAAAATAATAATAATAATAACAATAGTAATAGTAAGTTAATAAGCTAAGACAGAAAAATTAAATAAAAATACATATTAAAAAAGGATAAAAACATTAACACAGCATATAAAAATTCAAGGTAAGACACTTTAACATTTTTTTTTAGTAATTTTGATATTAAAAAGACTATAACACAAAAAAATATTTAAAAAAACAAGTGTGTTTATATTCTATTTTACAGATGAATAATATTGCACATGCAAAATAAAATTTATGGTATTTCAATTATAAAATCAATTGCTAAAAATAGTTAGTGATAATCTAAAAAATGTGTGTGTTATAGTGGAAGGACTTCCTACACGCTGCAGCAGTTACTCCGACAAACACCAAACTCGGGACAGAACTTTCCCACTGAAACGTCTGCAAAATCCGACACAAATCAGCCACCAGGCGGCGTTTCGCATTTTTCCCAAACTGCTCTGAGGCCCATCGTCCAATGCACCCCAAGAAATGTCCAAATGTGACTCCAAGTGACCACTAGGTGGCGCCTTTTTAGCAAAACATTCAGGAACGACGCACCACTGATTGATGTTGGACTTGAGGCCCTGAGCTAACTGTAGCCCACGTTAGCTAGCAGGTGAAAAAGTAGGTGAAAAATCTTCCAACTCATCTTGGTTCGTCGGTTTAATCGGCATTCCCTGTTGCAGTCTGGAAGTCTGGAATGATTACCAATGTATCCTGCATAACTTGTTTTTTGGCCCCTTTTGTCCCCCGTACAGTAAATGGAGGATGAGGAAGAAGAGTGACCGGTTGCTGCACCTGCATGAGGTAAACGCTCCGATCTTCATTCAGCTGAACGCTTCGCACATTTCGGGAGTTGCCAGAAAATCCATTTGGGCGGTGACTCGGAGCAGAGCTGTGCAGAGACTCGGGGGATCGGGGGGTAAAGTGGTGCAGAGCCGGGCAGCAGATGGCTCGGCTCCAAGCTTTCAGCATCCCGGTCGGCCGTGCCAAATAGGAACAGGTGCTGGAGAAAGTAGGAAGTGAGCTGTGGGCCCTGGCGGCAGCAGGAGACCCTTGACCAGCTGGCGAGGAGAAAATGGAAAGACTTGGCAGCAGAAAAAAGAGGAAAAGCTGTATAATGTAGAAGGAACATGTGAAGCAGAGAGAGGCAGGCGCTCTGTAAACAGCACGCTGACGCAGGATCAAGGTGCACAAACAGGAAGAAGACGCGCTGAAAGAGTTAAACTGAACGGGAATAAACAGGAATAACCGAGAATAAACAGGAATAAACGGGAATAAACGGGAATAAACAGAATGTTTACTGCAGAACACAGAGAGACGTGTTTGTTTTACTCACTGAGACATCCAGGAAGCTTTTTCAGAAATATTTCAGAAATATCCATAAAATGACGTGGAAACATGCAGTTTCCCAAAGTCCAGGATGCTTCCCTGAAAGTCCTGGTCCTGGTCCTGGTCCTGGCCCTGGCCCTGGTCCTGGTCCTGGCCCTGGTCCTGGTCCTGCAGAGACTCATAAGACTTAGAACCCGTGAACAAGACGGATCTGGTTCTGGCATCAGTGCTTTTCAACTGTTTTGTTGAAATTGAGACTTTTTGTTAACATTTCGACTTTTTCCAGAACTTTTTTCTCGACTTTCCGACTTTTTTCTCAACATTTCAAATTTAAAAAAAAAAACCTTTTTCTCCACCTCATAACTTTCATCTCGGCATTTCGACTCTTTCTCGACTTTTTTCTTGAGATTTCAACTTTTCCCCCGACTTATTCCTCGACTTTCTGACTTTTTTCAACATTTCGACTTTTTTTTAACACCTTTACTCTCATCTCGACATTTCGACTATTTCCAGACTTTTAAATGATTGCTAAAAATGGTTGACTGGTTAAAGGAAATGTGAGAATACGAGTATTCATGTCAGTTTTTCTGAACCATCACAAAGGAAAACCTGAATATTCCCTCAGATTTACTGCATGAGAGGACGTTTGTTCATGGAGAATAAGATTTAGAGTCACTTTGACCCTTTTAGAGGCAACGACACAGAGTTAAATCTTTATTTAACAGAGTAAATGTGAATGTCGTCTGCATACATGAGAACGTTCCCTCTGATCGTTCCCGCCTGTCACAGACTTCCAGTCACTCCGTGTTTCCTCTCTCAGCAGATATTCCCGTGTCCTCCGTCCTGCAGCAGCTGCTTCCTGCGGTGCGGACTGAATCACGGCGTGTTGATGAGATGGAGGGCCTCCGGGCGGCGCGCGGGGCCCCTCGCTCTGCAGGCGTCCACTGAAGCCTGCAGCAGCCGGCGGCGCTCCGAGCTTCCAGAGCTTCCAGATATATATATTTTTTATTTTGAAATGATCCATTCATTCATCCCTGTATTTATTATTTAATAAATATATTGATACATTTATGAAATATTCACATTTATTTATACATTAAGCTATTCATATATTTATTCTCATTCATTCATTAACTATTTTGTTGTTATTCCCTGTATCAATTAATCCATTTATTATTTATATTTTATTTTGCTGAATCTTTTCCGGTATAATAAAATAAAATAAATGTTTATTGATAAAATAAAAAACTGCATTTTCATTAAATATATTCTGTATTAATGTGAATTAAAAAAAGATCATCTGTTGATAATCTCGTCCTTCAGATTCTGTTTAATTAATATATTTGATTAAATCATTAAGTTTTATTTCCTGCGTCTCGTCTCTAATTGCCCGCTCTGCAGACGGACCGACGAGTCAATTAGTCTTCAGCAAACGGAGCTGTAATTAGCTGAATTAATTGACTGGCTGTGGACGGCAATTAGATCAGTGACAAATTAAAAGGAAGCAGAACTGATGTTCCTAATGACCCAAAATGTTTCATCCATTAGAAAAGGTGAGAGCACATTTTTTATCTGTTCTTCATGTCTTTCAGTTTGAAACGGCTGAAAGTCAGATTAGGGCTCCACCTGATGATGAGCTCTGATTACAGGCTGCTGTCTGTCGGCTCCCACACCGACAATCACACTGACAACATTCATCATTCATCCTCGTTAAACCAGTCGGAGCGCAGAAAACACACAAATCAGTAAAAAACTGAAGTCAAAATAACAGAAAAAGTTATTTTAAAGATAAATACGTTTGGCTGTTCTTTACAATATCTGTTCTGTACATGAAATTTAATTTTACCAGGAAAAAAAAACTAAATTTGTTTAGAAAATACCAGAAATGTACTGTTTTATAGATTCTAATTGTCTGGGTGCACTGTCTCTTTAAGGGAGTCAGAGGGGGCGGGGCTTTAAAACAGAATAGGAAGAGGGCGGGGCTTTAAAACGGACCAGGAAGAGGGCGTGGCCTCTCACAGGTAGTGACAAACATGGCCGCCACAGCAGTGAGAGCAGAGAGGATAAAAAGGTAAGAAAATGATAACTTATTGTCGTGATTATTTAAAATGAGCTGCAGCAGTTTTTAGGCTGTCAGAGCCGTTTTTAAAGGGAGTTCACACAGATCCAGATGTTTGGTTTAATGTGTGTAAACTGTGTAAAGTGTGTGTTCAATGTCTTTGTCCTGATTCATGAGGTAATCAGCCTGAAACATGGCTTTTAAAGTCACATGACTTTAACTGCAGATAGATCGCTGTGCGTATTAATAAATCCATTTATTTAAAGAAAAATGCTTTGAAACAGAAATGCTGTATTATTTATTTATTTATTAATTAAATTTTTTTTTTAAAATATTTACTTATTTAGGCGATATATTTTGCTTTTAAATGTCAATAAAAAAACAGATTTTCTATTTTATTATATTTTATATATTATTAATTTATTTGATTAATCTATTAATTTCCCCAAACTTATTTATTTCTGTATTATTTTCTTTATAAATTTCTTCAAGCATTTCTTCCTCAATTTTAATGATTCAACGTGTGTCACAAACTAAAACATAAGCAAATGAAAACAGAAATATATGTCCCATATTAAAGGTTAATTGAAGCCTAATTAATGTCATATGTATTTATTTAAAATAAATATTAAATGATAAAGAATTAAAAACAGAATCTTCCTGATGTTTGTGAGTAGTTCACTGCACACTCGGTGTTGCATTCAGGGACTCCCGTGCTTGTGAGACTTCAGCCTCCTCCTTCATAAACCGCCACAATAAAAGCTCACTGATGGTGTTTGTGCAGCCGTTAAACACTTCCTGTCAGTGAGTGACGCGCAGCGCTGCGTTCAGGAGCCGTGCTGCGTTCAGGAGCCGTGCTGCATTCAGGCGCCTGCCAGTGATGACAGATGGCCGGCCCGAGGTACTCGGTCACATAAAACCAACGTCCAGCTGATCTGAAATCTGTCTGAGCTGCTGCTCGTCTTCGTCACTTTAAACTACGAGCAACAAAACAAAAAACTACAAAGTGTTTCACTCTCTGAAGCTGATGAAGCTGAAAGCTCCAAACTGCCCCTAAATGCATCACGCTGAGATTACTCACACACTCTGTTTTTAATACACGTTTTTAGGAAATACTTTTACTCCTGATACTTTAACTACATACAGCTGAGAATACTTTAATACTTTAAACAACTAATACATGTAGCAGAGATTACTTGTGTACTTTAACTACTTAAAGCTGAGAATACTTCGGTACTTTTACTGAAACATGCTGACAAGATTTTTGTACTTTTTGTAAATTATCAAAAGCTTTTTATTATTTTTTAGCTTTACAGTTTCAGTATCTTTGTGTACTTTTGTTGTGAAGTCGTCACAGTTTTGATCTGGATTCATATTTCATTATTGTTAAACATATTGTTTTATTTTGCTGTGTGTTAATAGTTATTTAGTGTCTACTTTTGCTTCATTTATCATCTGTTTTGTCGGATGTTAATGTTCTAAACTGGCCACTTTTCATAATGAGTATATTTACTTTTTAAGTATATTTTGATGTTGATACTTGATAGTTTTATTTGTAATAGAGTACTTTTGCTCTGTGGCATTACTACTTTCAAGCAAAAGATCAGAGTACTTTACATCAGTACTTCGTGGCCCTCCGTCGGCCTCTTAAAGCAGCTATAAGGAGCTTTTATTTATTTATTTCAGGTGAGTTTGTCGCCCCCTGTGGCCAGAAGACGTATCACCACGAGCACCAGACTCCCTTTAGAAAACCTCTAATTTACAATAACTGCATAAAAATACTGAGTATTCTCAAACATTTCCAGTCAAATGACAGGAAATTCCTTAAGAAATAAGGATAATATACAGTAAATATCTGTATGTAAAAATGTATATCTGCAGAATATTTATAAAAACTGTTATTTTAACGATTTTGAAAAAAATTCCAGAAATTTAAATAAATTTAATATTAACTATTTAATAGGAGCTATATGACATTATAGATTTTTTTTTAACAGTATTATTTAGTTACTTAATGTTTTTGAATGTTAAATAGCAGTTAATTTAATGTAAAAATACAAAAATACACATTCCTGATTTGTTTTTACTGTTATTTAATGGTTCGTATTTGGAAACTTTTTTTGCCTGACTTTTATCCCTTTTTTGTGTATTTATTTTTTACATTAAATGTAAAGTTTTACTGAAAGAAAACAGAAATATTATGTATGATATGATGTATTATTATTATTTTTTTTTTCTTTACATAGAATTCCCTGTAATTTAATATTCAAGACCATTAAGCTATTAAATAATACTATAAAAAAAACTATAATGTCCCATTATATTAATTTACAGATTTGAACTTTTATTTAATGGTTAATAATTGTAATAAGATTAATCTACCTTTTCTTTTATGGCATATGCACTTAATATAAAAAACAAAACAAGAAAATAATACAAAAATAAAAATAAATACAGTAACTTTTTTTTTTTTTTTTTTACAGTGTTTAAGTGTTTAATAACCAATTTAAAATTCTAGTTGCTTTGCGTACATTTCAACAGGAAAACTAAAATACACTGGTCCAGCAAGAGTAATTAAATGAAACTCGGATTCAGTATTGTGCTGTGAAAAAGAGCATTTAATTGGACCGTTTATAATCCATATAATTATTAAAATGGCAGGGCTGCAGGGGGCTCTGACCTCCACTATGTGTTTAATTGCGGCTCCAGCTCTGCAGACATGCAGCCAAAAGATAATAAACGCCACAAACAGTAAATCTGCAGCAGAGTCCGTTCAGAGGCTTAAACTCCGAGCAGCAGCTTGGGATGGAGAGCCACCACAGAGAGGACTTGAAGAGTTTCACCGCTGAGCCGTGAAATGAAAAGTAGCAGCTGATGTAGCAGCAGACCTGGCCGGGTGGGGGAGGGTTCCAGCGGGCACCGGGGAGCGGGAGGGAGCGGGGGACTACTTTCTGTCAACGCTGCACTACAAACTACAACTTTACTGCCAGGCTTTATGTGGACACCAGGCCTGTGTTTATGGGTGCTGGCCTGAGGAATGTCCTCCGCGTTTAAGTGCTGTGTTAATAAACAAAATGGAGCGGAGCTGAAGGCTCGCCGACATGAATAAAAAGCTCCACAGCAGCGTCGAAAGAATTGTAATGTCCCCCCCGAGCTGCTGCTGCTGCCTCTGTCCATGGTGCTGCTCTCTGAGTCACCCGTCTAAATCTGTCGGCTGCACTTTAAAACACTCAAAAACACACACGCAACCGCCATTTTGTGTCTAAAATGTGCTGATTTGTGCTTAAAACTGCGGCGAAGTTGTCGAGTTAACAATAAATTCACTACTAACTGCCATCTCTCTTCATCAACTCTCCGATCACATACTCTCGACGTGAAACCCCGCCCCCCTGCCCTCTGCTCGTTGGCCCGCGCGCTGTCACTCGACGTTCACAACTCTTGATTGGCTAAGCCTTCCCGCCCCCACTCGCACCCCGGCCAATGGCGGCGCGTGTTGTGTGCAAAGGGCGGGAAGAGGAGGAGGAGGGTGGAAGGAGGAGGCGGCGGGGGTCAGGCTGACAGACATGGGGGAGAAGAGGCTGGATTTCTGGGAACAAACTGACATGTTTGGCCTCTTTGTGTTTGAAGATACAAAAAACTGTAAGATGTGGTCGGAGGCTTCATGTGTATCGACTTCTTTATTATTCTTGAATCCCCCACATTCTCCCTGTCTGTGCCACTTAGCTGTGATGCTGCTGCTGCCATGTTTCTTCTGGTTGTAACTGTAGATGGATAACACAGCCTCTGGGTGTTTACAACTAACAACAAATCATCCTTTTTATTCTTCCTTACTGTGAAATGTAGTGATGCGATGTAACTAAGTACATTTAGTCAAATACTCTTACCCAGGTACATTGTTATGGTTAATGTGCTTTACTTTCATATTTCCATTTAATGTCAGTTTCTATTTTCATTTTGGAGGTATTTTACTTTACCTTCTCCACTGCAGTTATTCAACAGCTTTATGGCGATAAATGGTGCAAAATCAACTAATCTATATGCTATAATGGTTTAAAACGAAGCCCATTTCCACCCATGAGATATAAGAAAAAATGTAAGTACTTATTATGCAGAATGGCCCCATTTCAGATTATGTAATGTAAATTATAACACATGTGAAAATGTTTACATCATTGGGTAAAGGTGCGGCTAACTTTATCTTATATAATCTTGTGATTGAATGAGATATTTTCTAAAAATAATGACACTCCCCCCCCCCAAAAAAAAAATTCTCAGTATCTAAAAAAATAATGACAACATATCTCAAAATAATGCAGTCTCATAAAATAATGACTCAAAATATTAACTTTGTAGCTCAAAACAACAATAAAACTTTTTCAGAATATTAAATGTTTCATTACAAGGACTCAGATAAGGACTAAGTACAAAATAATGGGGTCTTTTTTATTCTTGCCAATAACAAAATGTTTGTGTAGTTTGATATTTAAGTCAGTAAAACATGAGAACAATATAGTTTAATACATTTTGTGATGTTTTAATAGTTTTTTAAAAATAGTTTTAATTTATTTTGTAACATCTGCCGTGTTGTAAAGTAACTAAGTACATTTACCCAAGTACTGTACTTACATTTATGTACATTTATTTACAGCTTTATTTACTTGAAACAGAATATTTTTTACAGTCTGTTATTGCAACTTTTATTTAGGTACAGATCTAACTTTTTCTTCCACAATAACAATTTGTTATTAAAACTGTATTGATTTTTATAACATGAGGTTAACATCCCTGTACATAACATACAGTACAGGTGTTTAAACATTAGTTTTTATAATGCTTATTATATTTTTATACTTTTTTTCTTATATTGTTAAACCTCCAAAGCTATAATATCCAAGATAAATCTACAAATATCATGCCATAGTTAATATTTTAAAGCTTAATTTTTACTTGATTATTATTATTGTTATTATCTTTAAACACTTTCAGTATTAAAACAAATACTCTGTGAATTTGAAGTAGTTATAATTAATATTATTAATTTTGATTATTATTATGGTTGTTGAACTTTTGAATAGTTCTATAAAAAATATATATTTATTTGTTTATGTATGTATTTATTTATGATAAAGATCTCTTGACGTAATTGTAATTATTATTTAATTTTTTAATTTTTTTATGTTATCATGAAGAACTTAGTGACACCTATTTAGAATAGTGATATATAAATAAAATGTATTACTTATTATTGTAAATACTCCTTGAAGTAGTTGTAGTTATTCTTATTCTTTTCACTATTATTATTATTGTTATTATAACTATTATTATTGTTATAAACCTATGTTTAACACTGCCATATAAATAAAATGCATTATTTATTTATTTATTATTATAAATACTCCTTGAAGTAGTTGTAGCTCCCCCCGCCTCACTGCGCATGTCTCTCTGCTCCATCCGGGAACTTCAGAATCACCATTGACAGCCGAAGCGCAACTTTTCCCCAGGCAAAGTGAAATCAAGCCGCGGACTCGGACAAAATATAGTCCCCGTTTTTCAACTTAAAATTACCGAAAGAAAAGCTAACCCGCTCCCCCGTCGGACCCCTCGACGTTCGGCCGTCAATCTGGAGAGGACCCGACCGGGGCCTGAGCTCTTTCCGCCGGGTTTGGAGCACTTTTGAAGACGGGCGGAAAGTGGGTGATGAGTCCTAGCCTGTAAAAAGAAGCGAGAACTTGCTTTTTGCAGCCTGAGTAGTTCTTCTTTCAATTGTTATTGTCGCTTTAAAAAAATCTTTAATTCACTTAAACTTCGTGTCGGCCGCGTCGAAAGTGGGAGAAAAGTGCTTTTCTGGTCGGAACATGGAACTACAAGGCCTGCAAGAGGCGTTGAAAGTAGAAATCCAATGTCATCAGGTAAATGAAACATCGTGTTATTCTACCCTTATTATTGAGCAAGTGAGAGGAGCAGGAGGGGAGAGGAAAATCTGAAGGGACGGGAGAGAGGTTAACACTCCGAGAGGCAGAATATAACTATGCGACATAATGTCGACACATCGTCCACTTACAAGTCTCGGTAAAGTGCACTTTTCGCAGCACTTTTCAAGCTAATTGTCATCGGTGTTTTTCGCCGAGCAACAAGAATTTGGAGTGATAATGCGGTGGTGGCGATCAGGACGCGACCTGAATATTTATGAGGTGCAAAGAAGAGTCTCTGCTGTGGCTATCATCGCCGCTTTGTTCCTCCCTTTTACACACTAAACTTTCCCCATTTTCGCTGCCCCACATCTCCATTTTTCACAAAAACTAGTTGCACAGATGAAGCAAGACCCACAGGTAAAGAATACATATATATGTATATTTTCACCGAGGCTCCCAATATGGACGAGGAGTGAGCGAGAAACTTTATCAGCATAAATCTGTAGCTCGTTAGCATCACTTGTTTCTGACTTTGTGTGTGAAAAATCCTCTGTTTAATTTGTAGGATGGAGAGCTTAAGAGACAGCTGCACGACAGGAGAATAACAGCCCTAAGCGATAAACAAGTAAGCTCTAATATTTATTTTTTAATATATATCTGTGTCTTTCTGCTCCGTGAAGCTTTAAACTAGCCCACAACAAACATGGAGGATTGTAAAGTGTGTTATTGTGTTGCCTAACGGCCGGGCTTCTTCTTCATCCCTCATGTCTCAAAGTTGTGTAAAAAATTTTAGCGTCCATTTTGAGTAGGTCGACATGTTTCTGGAGAGGCTAATAACGGAGCAGCTAGCTCAGCTATCCGGCTCCGACTTTCTCCTGGAAACATTATTGAAGTTTTGTGAGCCGTCGGTGTCGTTGTGGAGCCGCTTTTTTAACGTCTTTTACACCCTTTTTTGTTACTTTCTACTTAGTCTGGTGCTGTTATTTCTCCCCGGGTCACATGACCACAGCGGTGCATTTGATTCGCCCACTTTCACTTTTTTTTTTTTTAATACTATCTTTTATCGCTACCAAACGGCGTCTTATATTAACTTCAGGGCTCCGCAGCAGCAGCAGCAGCGGGGCCGGATGGATGCTGAGGCCGGCGGATGGGTTCAGCACCGCGGCCAGCTCCTCTCCTCCCGGCTGCTGCTGCTGCTGCTGCTTGCACCGCCCCGCCGGTCGGTCCCAGCCCCGACAGCAGCGCACACAACTTCCACACATTAGCCAACACAGGAATTCAACTAAAACAGCTCGATTTTTGTGCCTTATTCACTCTGTTAGAGGCCATTTTCTCCATCTGATCACCATCATATACACAGTATTCTTAGAAAAGGCAGTTTCTGAGCTCTTCCAGGGTTTCCTGGCTCAGAATGGGCCTTTAGGTGGTGACCACTAGGGCTGAACAACTTCATGTCATTAGAAATATTTTGACTGATTCACAATAATCTATTGGCATAATTATCAGTGTTTTCCACAAGTTTTGGCAGTTATCTGTTGGGGTGTTTGGGGATCCTTTGTCAAGAAAGAGATTGTGCAATTTTTGTGCTTTATTCACACTGTTAGAGGCCATTTTCTCCACCTGATCACCATACAGTATTCTTAGAAAGGCAGTTTCTGAGCACTTTCCTGGCTCAGAATGGGCCTTTAGAGGATGACCACTAGGGCTGAACAACTTCATGTAATTGTGAATATTTGACTGATTACCCCTAAGTTTGTGCCTGTGTTTGGGGGGTCCTACCCCAAGAAAATAATGTTTTTTTAGTAAAAAATCAGCATTTTTCAGTGCTTAACTCCAGCCTTTAGATAGTAGTTTTACCACCATTTGTTGCACAGAAGGCCCTGTCACAGTAATAACAAAATCCACTTATTAAACTCTGCAAAAATGATAGAGGTCACATCCAAATATCGTACGATATGGCCTGTTCTGTTTACACAACTTCTACCGTTAGCAAACACAAGAATTCAACTAAAACAGCTCAATTTTTGTGCTTTATTCACTCTGTTAGAGGCCATTTTCTCCACCTGATCACCATCATATACACAGTATTTTTAGAGAGGCAGTTTCTGAGGGTTTCCTGGCTCAGAATGGGCCTTTAGAGGGCTGAACAACTTGTATCTCATTGTTGTTATTTTGACAGATTGTGGTATGATTTCCTGTAACTTTGGGAACATATTTTGGGGCCTTGGGAAAGTAGTTTTTACCACCAGTTGTCGCAGTCGGTTGGACAAAACGTTCCCACATTAGTTTGATTCTTGTGCTTGATTTAAAGTCTGAGAGGCCTTTTTCTCCATCTGATCATCAGAACAGATGAAACTTCCTGAAGTTTCTGAAACTTTCAGGGTTTTTGTGCCTTGAACTCGATGTGTCACTCATGGAAATCTGCAGTTTATTAGTTTTTGTTCATCCTGTTCTGGGATCAGTTTGTTTGTTTGTGATGTCGGCGTGTCAGTCGAACTTCCTTTACACTCACTACAGAAATATATTTAGTGTGTCGCATGTTTCACAGACTGCCGTCCCTTTCTGAGTGTTATTAGGACTGAAACTGAGTATAAAAGATGGAAAAACTCGAGCAGATTATATATAAACAACTCCCATAAAGCTGGAAGACAAAAGAACTCCAACAACTTAATGTGGGAAAAGTTATTGAGTCAGTTTTGATTCTCTTCATGTTGTTTTTATGTTCATGTTCAGGAGAAAACACAGATTTTACTCATTTTAATTGAGAAATATATCACAAATGTGATTCTTTCTCTTCTCCAGTCTATAGAATATGGTTTATATGCTGGGACGTCTCTGCAGCACAATACTTATGTTGTGTTTTGTAATGTTGATATATTTGGTTGATGGTTGAGCCGTAGTGAACTTACAGGACAGTGAGTCTGTGCGCCGTGTTTGTCAGAGATCTTCCTGTAAAGTTAGATCTGATTATTGGCTGAGGATGAGACAGTTTATACCAGAAATATTTCATTTTTAGGGTTAGAAATATGCTTCAATTTGAATTTGTCATGTGTTTGTTTACGTGAAAATGTCATATTTAAGTGCCGTTAACAGCCGGACAGTTTCTTAAAGATTCAACAGTTCATCTCTTCTTGAAACGGTGGATGATTTTTCATGATTTTTCATGATTTTTTCTCTGTCGCCTCAGAAAACAAACCAACTTTCCTGTGAACGAACGCTGTGAGCGTCCCGTCGTTTTTACTGTTGTTCCGACTTTTTAATTGTGTCATAATACTGAATAAGATGAGATATTCCTTTATTATTCCCATGAATAAGAATAAACAGTAAACTAACAAATCAAGCCGGTAGAGGCACAAACCTGCTGACCTTTGACCTCAGAAACAGCTGGTAAACATCAACAAAATGTCTCTTTTATATATGTATTCATTTATTTACTCTGTGGGTTTAAATGAACCATAAAAACTTTATTATCTGCAGCTTTATTTACAGTAACAATCCAGATGTAAACAAAGTTTAAACTACAGCTCGACAGATATGGTTATGATTAAAATATACTTCTTCACCAGAGAGAGCTGCTTTCTAAACATAAAACTTTATTAAATGATATTAAAACAGTAAAAGAATAAAGAAATGAATAACAAACAACATTTTATATACTGTGAAAAACAGCACAAACACAGATACTGATGGACTCATATCTGATTATTATATCTGTCAGCCTGTTCATCTATCGGCTCCAGATGAATGTTTTGTAATAGTTCATTTAGGGGCCTTGAAAGTTCTTGAATTTTACTCCTAAAGCTGCAGGAAGTGTTTGGATTTAGAGACGTTATGTTTATGTTTCTGCTCGTTTTAAACACATTCATGGATAATATCAGTCAGTAAATATATCCTTTAACCCGAGCTTAGACCTCTTAAAGTTGTTTGTTTAGGTGCCTTGAAAGTCCTTGAAAAGTGCTTGATTGTTTCTCCTTTGAGCTGCAGGAAGTGTTTGGATTTAGGGAGGTTATGTTTATGTTTCTGCTCTTTTAAATGATGAATAGTTTTAAACAAATTTGGTGGATATTATCTGTCAACAGATTTATCAGTTGTTGATTTAGGTTCCTTGAAAGTGCTTGAAAAGTGCTTGAATTTGACTCTTTTAGTTGTGTGATACATATGGATTTAGAGACTTTTATGTTTGTGTTTCTGCTGGTTTAAATGATAAATAGTTTTAAACACATTCACAAGATTATATCTGTCAACCTGTTCATCTATTGGCTCTCGCTTAATGTATTGAAATTGTTGATTTAGGGGCCTTGAAAGAGCTTGAAATTTACTCTTAAAGCTGCATGATACACGTGGATTTAATGAGGTTTATGTTTATGTTTCTGCTGGTTCAAACGGCTGTCGGATGAATTATTTTAAACACATTCAGAGAATAATATCAGTCAACCTGATCTTAGACTTCTTTAAGTTGTTGATTTAGGTGCCTTGAAAGGGCTTGAATGTTAGGCTGTTAAGCTGCAGGATACATATGGATTTAGAGACGTTATGTTTATGTTTCTGTTTGTTCAAATGATGAATCGTTTTAAAGACATTCAGAGGATAAAATCTGTCAACAGATTTATCTGTCGGCTCTCGCTTTAACATCTTTAAGTTGTTGATTTAGGGGCCTTGAAAGTGCTTGAAAAGTGCTTGAATTTGACTCTTTTTAGTTGCGTGATACATATGGATTTAGAGACGTTATGTTTATGTTTCTTCTTGTTCAAACGGCTGTCGGATGAATTATTTTAAACACATTCAGAGGATAATATCAGTCAGTGAATAAATCCTTTAACCTGAGCTCAGACCTCTTTAAGTTGTTGATTTCGGTGCCTTGAAAGTGCTTGAAAAGTGCTTGTATTTCCTCCTTTTAGCTGCAGGACACATATGGATGTAAAGAGGTTGTGTTTATGTGTCCGTCGGTGGATGGTTTTAACCACATTTGCAGGATTGAACGGCTCCTTTCACTCCTGATCCTCCTCACAGAGTCGCTGGTTAAAATCCTGATCTGGAGTAAAAACCGCAGCCTGAGAGGAAGTTGGCGTGCGGCGGCGGTGGTGGCGGCGGCGTGCCGCCTGTAGTTGTGATGCATCCTGAG
>CAFUXE010000332.1:319782-332320 GCA_903364295.1 Serranus cabrilla
GTGTGTGTGCGTGTGTGTGTGTGTGCGTGCTCTTCTCTCTGGTTTCTTGCTCCCCCTGCAGCTTCTCTCTCTGATGGTACGACCCAGAAAATGATAAAAATAAAGAAATCCTCGGCTGTGTGCAGAGAGGTTCGACCTTGTTTTGCCCCCGAGCTGCAGGAAGAATCCGATGTTTCCGTTCTGAATGTTTCTGTGCAGACAAACAAACATCATCAATAACACGCTGAATATTAAATACATAGTAACACAACCTGCTGGTGTCACAGTCATGTTAGGACTTATTATTTAGTATTTTATTTATCTTAAATCTCCAAATGTATGAATTATAAATCTGTTTTTAATGTTTACATACATGATTGTTGATGTGCATTAATTTACTCATATTACTGTAAATATTCTGCGGTGAAAGTGTTTAAATAAATTATTGTAAAGCTCACCAGACTCCATTAAGAAAACGTCTAATTTTACTGCAGCAGACTCTGACAGATACAGATTCAAACATGTTAAAGTATCTGAGATTCTTTAAATTTGGATCTGGAGACATTTTGTCCTCATGGATTAATGGACGGATGTCAGTCTGTGGATTTTTGGTCCATTCTTGATGTTCAGATGGAAAAATCTCAGCAGCTGTTGGAAGTTTTGGGCTGATATTTGGTGAAACCATGAACAGCCGTCTGATGGTGACTCCTGAGGAGTTTGGTGACCCTCTGACCTTCAGTGTCGCGCCACCAGCAGGTCAAAACAAACCTCCAATATCCAACCGCCAGAGCTGGAACACTTCCACCTTAACAGACAATACCGCCTTAAAAAAGGCCTGAGCTCTGATTCCTGGGGTCAGCAGGAGGACAGGGACACAGATTGCTCCCCTCAGACCTCCTGCGCTCCTGGGAGAGCGATGCATCATTAATGAGGAGCGGGAGCCGAGTTTCACCAACACAAAGCGTCCGTCCGCCGGACGGTCACGTGATTTTAATGAGGCGAGCAGGGACTTCCACTTTTTTCTTGAATTTTTTGGGGGTTTCTTGCCTTTTTTCTTGTGAATTAGTGAGTTTTTCTCATAAATTTGTGTTTTTTTTGTGAACTTTTTTCATTGTAAACTTCAGATTTTCTTTCTGGTATATGTGAGATATTTTCTTGCAAACTTGAGATTTATGCTAACAGGATGCAAACACCTGTTTCCTGGATTTACCCCAGTATAGGTCAGCACATGATGAAGAGTTGTAGAATAGCGTCTTGGCTGTTTACCTCGACCCGCTGACCTGCTGATTGGCTCAGTGGCTGAGAACAATTACGAGTGCTGATTCATCAGTTCAGCGTCCTAATGTTCAGCTGTGGTTTTTCCATTTGTAGTTTCCGCTGAGGCCCTTTAGAGCAGCTTTTATCCACGTAATGGATCCGTTCCCTCAGCTCAGTCATGTATTTTGAATGAGTCTGCAGGCCGCTGGCGGCTGCAGCGACGTGACTCTGCAAACAGGAGTCAAAGAGTTGGAAAGTGACGTGGCTTCATTGTTCCCCAGAGGAAACTTGACTTGACTGTTAGAGGTGAGGCCTTAAAGCCTCCCTGCTCTGCTGGATCTTTAATCTATACTTGTCCTACACAGAAACCCAAACCAACTGAGTAAAGTTCATTTATTAAAGAATAATACCCAGATGTGATGAGCAGCTGGACTCTGCAGTGACCAGGCCATAGCACAACACAGAGTGAAGAACTATTTCTCTTCCACAGTTTTTCTTCTGGGTTTTAGTCAAACCCCCGACAACAGGTTGGACTCTGACCCAGCAGCCAACCAGAGCTGCTCACCTGATGTTACACTTTCACTACAGAGTTTATGGTGTTTGTGCAGATGTGTGTTGGCCCTGGAATAGCTCTGTGTCCTTATCTAGATCTAACAGCTCACAGGAGATTTACACTGTAAAACATTGACTTTATGACCTGAAACTTAAAGCTATGTTCCTTAAAAAGTCAGTGTTCTAATGAAGGAATTCATGTGATTTAATAATGTTTTATGAGGAAGGACTAGATTTAAGGAACAAACTGTTTGCTTCAGGTAAAGAAAAAAAACAGTGTTAGGCTTCAAATAATTATACAATTACAAAAATTATACCATTATTCTACCATTATTCTGTTGGATATTGATCATAAGTGTTTATTTAATATATATATTCTTTTAATTTGGGTCTGGAGACATTTTGTCTTTATGGATTTATGGACGGATGTCAGTCTGTGGATTTTTGGTCCATTCTTGATGTTCAGATGGAAAAATCTTCAGTGTAGCGCCACCAGCAGGTCAGAACATACCTCCAATATCCAACCGTGTGCATTTAATTTGTAGGAACAATAAAACAACATGATGCATTAAAATGGGTTTGTGTTGTATAGTTGAGCACAGTTCATTTATTTATTAAACATAGGTGGTAGAAACATAAAGCCTCGTTAACTTTAATATACATTATGTCATATTATACAAATCATGTACAACATTGCATTACGTTAAAGAAAGAAAAGGCCACATTAAACGTAGTCACAACTATTCAGAATGACTGTTGTGCATATACAGTATGTACGATCAGGTCACATCATGAAGACTTGTTTAACTGTCATACAGTGAGATACACAGACACTCAAGTTAACAAAAATAAAATATCATTTCAGATTTCAAACACTGAGTTTAAACACAAGTTGAGGTTTTGCAGACAAAGTCGTGTTTTTTTGTCACGGTTGTATCAGCTGTTAGCAGAAGCAGGAAACACCATGAGACGGACACGGAGACACAGCGCGCAGTCACACGCAGGATCGTTATTTTATCTTCTTTTTAGAAATCTTTTCCTCAGTCTGAACTCAAAGCTTTTCCCAAAGCGTCTTTACTAAGAAAAAAAATGAAAAAATGAACTTTCAAGTTATTCGTTTTATGTTTGGCTCAGTTTGTAAAACACAAAATGTGAAAATAAAAGTCACAGGGATGCATGTGTACGTTTAATTTCAGATGTTTATGATCTGATTTTTACTCCTACATTGGTCTTTTCGTAGCACCCAGACGAAAATAACTTTAAATATATGCTCATGTAAAAAAAAAAAAGAAGCAGATTATAAAAAAGTGAAGAAACAATAACAGTTTTTTCTCACGGCACAAGAAAGAAAAACTGAAGGAATGTTTAACTAAGGAAGCTCAAAGTGGACGTGAAATATGATCATGTACTTTTTGTGATCATGTTGGATACTAAATTATTAAATGTGGTGGCGCCAAAACTCACATTTTTAGACAATTATCTACAAAACATTAGTGTTTGTTGTTAGGCAGCGCCCTCTAGTGGTCGGAGCCGATATGACAAAAGTCAAAGCAGGAAGTGACGGATAATAAAGAGCGATAAAGTCCGCACAGAGAGGACGGGAAGGACTTCAACATTTATGTTTTTTCTTGCAAATTTGTGATTATTTTCTCGTAAATTTGTGAGTTTTTTCAAGTGAGTTTCTGAGTTTTTTCTTGTTCATTTGTGAACTTTTTTTGTTGTAAATTTCTGATTTTTTTCTGGTACATGTGAGTTCTTCTCTCGCAAATTTGAGAGGTTTTATGTGAATTTTATTTTAGGAACGTTTTTAAGCCATGGGGCAGGTTTTTTAAAACTTGGTCAAAATATGTTGTTTTGGGAATTATTAGCAAATGGCCTCTTCCATCATTTAGGTATGACGGTATGTTACAATATAATAACCGAGGCTGCAGTTAAAAAGTTCATTTTTAAAACAAAAGATTAACAAGTTAACTGACTTGACTAACTGACCGTCCACTTTGAGCTTCCGCAGAAAAGAGAGATTTCTTTTTATATTTTCATATTTGTTTCCCCTCAAACTCCAACCAGGAAGACCGCTCACTGTACATTCAACACATTAATTTACAATATCTCTATGTGCATCCCTACAGTGCTAATCACTCACTAACGTTCTTCTTCTATGGTACAGATGCATTGGACAAGCTTATTAACTGAAGTATAGATTGATTAAGGCACTATAAACACACATGAATCACCTTCTGCTGATGATACTGTACTTTTCATGCATTATTGCTTATTGAAGAATAATAATGTTTCTAAGTGGCATCTGCTGGTTTTCTGTTCACAACAATTCGACACCGTCCACACTTTAATGTTTTCATCATTTCCACGTCAAATCTCTTTTTTTTTTGTCTAACAAAGAAGTTTGAAAGCTGTAGATTTGGTTTCAAAAGTTCCATTAATAATTTTTTTATTTGTTTTATTTGAGTGATTTTAAAATCAGCTCTCATTTTGTTACTTATTGCCAAATGTAACTTTCTTTACTTTCTACGTTCTTTAAATATTCATAAGTCATTGATATATAGTGGAATTGTTGCTGTTTTTCTGGCATCCAGGTCTATAGATTTTTCTGTACATTTTTAACATCCAGTACTCATGTTTTTAACATATTTTCTTCAGTCAGATATTGGGATTGTTTGTGTGGGTGGAACCATAAAAAATAAGATAAATATTGATATATATTAGTAACTGTTCCTGTTTCTACAATCCTACAGTCATTATATTATAGATAAATAAGCAGATATTAGAATACTGCAGGAAAATATGAGCGTTAGGAGTGAACCAACTTTATATTTTGCAGACGACACATTCGTATTTCTTTCAAACGATCTGTTTCCTTCATCATGACACAAACAAATGATGATAAATTTGTGACTCCTTACTGTTTCCTTATAGCTGCTGTTGAGATTTCTCCATCAGCTGCAGAGATTTGTGTGAATCACAAAGATTTCTAGTTAATCAGGATTATTGTCATAAACATGGTATTTAGTTAGAGGCTCAACTTTAAAGTCCAACTGAAATCACAACGAGTCATCCCTTTGTGCCAGTCTTACATGGAAGAGAATGAGATGTAACACAGCAATTTATATTGTGAATTTATATTATTTAGTCAGTGACCCTATTGTCTTCACTAACTGATGAAATATTTCAATGCCAGTGTCCCAGAATACATGCTTTCAATATAATCCTTCAAGTGCAGTTTGGTGTTGTGTGAGTGACCCTGTTGCCTTGGTGAGGTCTGCGCTCTCAGAGTGCTTTTCTAGTTGCTACTGTAACATCGGGACTAATAAAGGAATATCTTATCTTTAACGACAAAAAAATACATATATATCTATATTTCAGTTGGACTTTAAAGACCTGTCCTCACTCTGCACTAACTCTGAATGGACGGAGGTGATGGGAATGTGATGGCGTTTTGTCCTGAAAACACCAAACATTTCCACAGCAGCACAGGTTATATTAAAGCCGCGCCGACGTGTGGAAATGTTCAAATGAAAGAAAATGACACATCTGCATGTGCAGCCGTCTGAAACACATGAAGATTGATCAGGAAAAAAGATTTATTTTATCAAAAATAGATCACAATTAAAGATTGTCAAAATAAACATGGAAATAAAAAACAGAACAGAACAGAAGAAAAAAGGCATTTAGCTTCCACAGCGAAGCTCCCAGAATCACTCACACTATTGCTTTTTCTTATTTCAGCATGAGAACGAGTCTGAACTGAAGCTGGTGATGAAGAATGAACATGTCTGTGAACAGGAATGGATGTAACATGTGGAGATACAGGCGGGCTGCAGTGAAACGCTAAAACATTAATCATCTCCGCTAACGCCGAGTCACAGCTCATCAGCGCCGCCGCCACACACACAAATCACCCGCGGCGGCTTTTCTGTCCGAGCAAAGCAGATTTACAACAACACAAAGTGCAGAGTTGGTGATGGAAACAAGTTTTAACTGTCCAGTACCAGAGATCTGTGACGCTGATGATAAAAAAATCTACTTTTGGGGAAATATTTTAGTTTGTTATCTTGCAACCGTCTCCAGACTGGAAGCAGGAAACTGTCTCCAAAGCTGCTTTCTTCTTCTCCAACATTTAGGAAAAGGAATAAACTTTTTGCTCTCGATGAGGTTTTTATTGATCAGGAGCCTCCGATGCTCCCTACTCCTAAAACTACGTCTTACTTTTCCGCCTCTTTTCAGACAGATTGCTGCAGGAATTATGTTTTTTCTTGTAGTTTTCTTTTCCCTGGTTCCCTCAACAAAAAGCCAACAGGAGTTTTCCATCAGGTTTTGGGTTATTGCACCTGATCACCACTTTTAGGATTTTGCATAAATGTAATCACCAGAAACAGAAAGCTAACTTTACACTTGAAAAAAAAACTGCACAATGGTCACATGACTTCCATTTTCACCAATCTGTGTACAAATGACACGACTTTATACTTTGAAATTATGTGCAATGTGGCGCCCTCTAGAGGCCGCAGTAACTAAGGGAGGAGGATGGTCAAACTAACAAGGATTTCACCAGGAGACGGGAAAAAAGATGTAAAACGAAGGACACAAAATTACCGAAAAAAAGAAAAACACATAAATTGCCCCCCAAAAAAACGTTAAAAAAAACTTGAAAAAGATGCAATTTGACCCCAGAAAAATGATGTAATAATACAGAAGAAAGCCATAAATTGACCAAAATAATACGTGTAAAGTGTAAAGTCGAGTTATTTGTTGTTTCCCTGGCGACTTCAGATAAACATAGTTCAACTTTTGAATCTCTGGATTGTAAATCAAACGTTTTCACAGTGTTTGTTGGGGTTTTTGTCACTTTAATCACAGCCGTTGTTGGTAGCTGAGCCTAAAAAGGAAGCTGTATTTTAGGCGCTAGCAGTTTCCCTCTGCTTCCAGTCTTTGTGCTAAGCTAAGCTAAGCTTAAAGACTTTAAAGAATTTTCTGTTTTTTTTTTGTCTGAAATTTGCAATAATTAGACGTCACCATTCAGGACTCTGAAACAGCGTTTTACATCGTCAACATTTCTCATTTAAGACACTCTGTTTACTCAACGGGAGGAAACCTCTGCAGTACATTATTGCCCTTAAATCAACATTTAAAACACTCGCTCACACTCACACTCACACACACACACACACACTTCTGATCAGTTTCACCAATAAATTAAAATGTGCAAAGGAAACGGTGACGTCAGGCTTCGAGCATCTTTAGTTTCTCGTCCTCTCTGAGTTAATAAATGGCAGTTTATCGAGCGTTTGGGTTGATTTCATCAGATAATTAGAGAAGCGGTTGTAACCTCCGGGTGTGACGATAACGGAGCGTCAGTCAGGCGTAAAGCTTCTGAGTTAATGAGCGACACTGAGGTAGATGTTGGATAATAACAGATATACATATACAGCATTCTGATCCAACCCAAACACATTCAGAGAAAACCAGATGTCAATGTCTGCGATAAATGCTTTTTTGTGTCATTTCCCACATATTTCTTCTTTTAGGGGCTTTTTTAAACTTTTCTGTTGTATTTGCAGGCAGACATTTCCCTCCGGAGCTGTTTTTACGAAGGCAAAACATGGAAAAGAAATAAAATAAAATAGCAAAAATGTTAAAAATCTACAAAATAATCAACCAATTCCCTCCATATAAAACATATACAGTATGACACTTTAAAAAATAGAGATTTAGCGACTAACTCCACCAGTCGAACACCAGTATTCCGTGGATGGATGAGCTGTTCCCGGTTGTTTTCCTCTCCGTGTGACACGTTCCCAGCATGCAGAATATGTTTGGTTTGGATATGATACACGGCGCACAGACGGGACTCACAGGCTCACAGCAGCGCCTCCGGACAAACATCGAGCGTGGATATATGGAGGACGCCGTCAGCCGGCAGGCGGGCGGGAAAACTTCAAGTAACGTTTTGTAGCAGACGGGAAATCTCCATGAGAGTCAGCGTTTAATCTGGATTATTTCACCTTCATCACAGGAGGAGGAGGAGGAGCTCATCGCTCCGCACCTGGAACACAAGAGGACAAACGTGGCGTTTCAGTGAAGCACAAAAGAGTAATTTCACAAACTGTCACAGTGGAAATTTCCCCGCAAAAACAACAATAAAGTGTTCGGACAGGCAGCAAAATACGACTAATTTTCACGTTCACAGCCGAAGTTTAAATGGTGGACGGGTCGAACAAACGGACTCTCACAGGAGAACGAGGTGAACGCCCCACGTGAAAAAAAATTTAATAAAACGGAAAATTATTCTTATCAACATATCTAAAGTGTCTGAATCAGCTGATGTGGAATTACAACAACAACTTCAGTTTGTGTCGTACGACTTCCAGCCAAAACTTCATCACTGTGAACATGTGAAGGACTCACATTCCACACACACACACACACTCCAGGC
Organism: Serranus cabrilla; assembly: GCA_903364295.1. Taxonomy (NCBI): domain Eukaryota; kingdom Metazoa; phylum Chordata; class Actinopteri; order Perciformes; family Serranidae; genus Serranus; species Serranus cabrilla. Next base: position 328,022 of record CAFUXE010000332.1, read on the forward strand.
CATCTCCATCACTACAGTCACATGCTGAGGAAGCAGAGCCAAGGACAGGACGGAGCAGCCGTCACTTCCTGTTTGTTGGTGCACAGAGCGGCCGAGCTGTCGTCCTGCACCGACAGAGCAAACACTAAAGAGTCGCCGCGGAGACCGCAGAGATGTGGGAATGTGGACAGGAAGTGTGTGTGTGTGTGTGTTCTGCACACTCATTACTTCACAACTTTGTGCACATTAACCTTCTGAAAAGTATGTTTACTTAAAGAAATCAACAAAAATACACACTTATTGTAGAAAAAGTGACAAAATGAAGCTTAAAGTAAAGAGTAAATGTTCACTGAAAATCTGTTTACACAGAGCTGAGAGGAGAGGACAGGAGAGTGTAATTTTGTGCCTTTTTTTCATTTTGTGTTGGGTTTTTTTGGGTCATTTCACATGTTTTTTTTTTGTTCATTTATGTATTTTGTCTTTTGTAATTTTGTGGTGTTTCTTTGTGGAAGTTTGTGTCTTTTTTTGCAACTTTCCTGACGATTAGAAAAGTGTTGATATATGAATTTCATTTGATTACAATTTAAATCAGAGAAATTCAACTTTTTTTCTGGTTTCTGTCGTTCTAACTGTGTTTTTCTGTCTGAGTTGTTGCTGATTGAGCTGCAGGACTCAGAGATTTATACACGTTTTGTGTGTATAAAAAGAGTAAAAAACGCCCTGAAGCAGCTCGTTGGGCTCAGAGGGTTGATATAAACTCTCTGTTCTCCGTATCGATGATGTCCTGCTCTCCTCCTGCCTCCCGTGTTTCCCTGCAGGACGCTGTGCGTTCAGGCTGAAACAGGCCAGCTGATAAACCTCGGATCTACTGGAGTGAAGTGAAGCTCGACAAACTGCAGCGAGCAGCTTCTCTGGATCGTTGTACCAGCGCCGTGCGGCCCACAGCTGCTCGGCCGTCCTGCCTGCTCGGCGTTTTCACAGCCTCCCACCAGCGTCCGGCTCACACCGGGGAGCAGAGCGGCAGAGAGGGAGTCCGGTCTGCTCCAGACCTCCTGCGGCCCGACTGCTCTGTTTGTTACAGGTGAGCTGAGAGTTTAATATTCACCCTGTGAACCCCAACGAGCTGCTTCAGGACGGTTTTTATTTACATTTCCCTCTCTGTGTTTAACTAAAAATATATAAATCTGTCTAAATCTCTGAGTCCTGCAGCTCAAACAGGAACAACTCAGACAGAAAAACACAGTTAGAACGACAGAAACCAGAGAGTTTATATCTAAACACTTCACACCTCATATATAATTAAATTGCTGAGCTTTGGAAGATAAAAACTAAAGTGGTAAATACCAAAACAACATTTCAGTGCAGAACTTTACAGTCGCAGCAGCTCGACACATTTCAAAGTTCTTTAAAAAGATATATTGTGGAGCCTAATATCTGCAGTTTGAGATGATTTAAAATGTTTAAAATGACATTTTTTCATCTCAAACTTTCCCCAAAGTGGCTGCATAAATGCACAGAAGTCTTTTAAATATAAATGTAAGTTTTGGCTGATTTTTTTTTTACACAAATTGAGTAAAAATCATTTGTTTTTTGGAGATTAAACCCTGTTGTGGTTTTATCCAGGTGTACCTAATAAAGTGGCAGCGAGCTGCAGCTGTGAGCTGATCAGCTGATCATCAGGTGATCAGCAGCAGCTGAGAGCTCGTCACTGAGACTCACAGCAGCTGCTCACACAGAGGTTATAAAGTCCTGAACGCCGCAGACGCAGAAGCAGGAAGAGCTGACAGTGGGAACTCTGGGTTTTTGTTTTTGGGAACATTTAAGGAGAAATACTTTAATTCTTTCAGGTGTGCACCTTAAAAATAAGTCTGTTCATGTTCTGCTGAGACAAAATCAGGAAATTCTTTAGTTTCTAAAAGCTTAACTAAACTCCAACTCATGAACACACGTTTTACACTTCTTGAAACGTGCTGTCATGAAAATTAATCCTGAGCAACATGAAGGTTTTGTCTTTATGTTTGTTCTCTCGCGTCTCAAAGACAGAAATTAACTGAACTTCTCTGCCAAACGTGATAAAAACTCAGTAGAAAATCACCTAAAAATGCAGAATGAATGCAAACAAACGAAGAAAATGAGCCTGAGTTACTTCAAAGAGACATAAAATGACTATAAATGAACCCAAACCTCAGGAAAAGATGTGAAAAAAATCACAGAAGGCTCCAAAAAAACAACTAAAAACAGACACACAATGACTTCAGATGACCCAGAATTTAAATGAATTATTATTTAAAATGATTTAAAATGGTTACGAAATGAAAACAAGGAGCATAAAGTGACTAAAACTTTCTACAAAGATGAAAAATAATATGATGTAAAACCATCAGATAAAGATGGAAATGATTATAAATAGACTGAAAAAAGATGCAGAAACAGTTTTCTGTTGGTTTCTGTTCCTGCAGCAGCTGCTGCCTCCTGCAGGCCGACAGCTGAACTGCAGCTCCACAATTTAACTTCCTGCTTTTCAAACTAAAGATGTTCTGCTATTCGATCTTTTCTCCAATTATTGAGCAAAAAGTCCTTTTTTTTTCTCATAACTTACATCATAACTGAGTCTAAAGTCAGTTAAAAACATTTCTCAGTATCAGAACATGTTTGAAAAAATATCTAAAGAAATCTTTATTATATGTTGGTGTTGACATAATTATGGACTAATTAAATAAATTAATTCATCCTCTAATTATTTTATTGTCTACATTTATTTACCTTTTTAAAGTGTTTTCATGCATTTTCATTTTTTATACTAAAGTTTCTAATAAATAAAGTTTTTTAATTTATATTTTGAGACTTTTAAATACTTTCAGAGGCCCAAAGGTCAAAGGTCACATCAGCAGGAGGTGGAGACCAAAATCAGAGCTAAAAAACGTGAATATTGGTTCATATTTATCAGGTGACACAAACAGAAATGCTGTAAAGTAAAAGTCAGTTCTGTTTGAGCTGCTCTGCTGCCTCCTGGTGGCCAGAAATCAATGAGAGCAGTTTAAAATAAACATGTTTCTGTAAATCTATGTGGAAAATCATGAACTGCTGCTTCTAACGAGCTCTTACTGCAGCATTACATCACATAAAAATAAACATTTCACTATCATCTTATTTATTAAAGATAAACATGTCAAACAGTTTTTTTCTGTTTTAACGTCCATGACAACTGCATGTTGTCCAAACTCCTAAAAAACTCCTAAAAAGTATTTTTAAAAGGTGATTTTTTTCATCCAGTTTATATTCTACATACAGAAAAATGTGTTATTTTCTAGGAATTTACTGTATTATTTTTTATTATTTTTCTACACTAAATGCAAATGCCATAAATAAAAAGGTTCCTTATTTGTATTACAAATATTCACCATAAATCAAAAGCTGACATCTGTAAATTAATATTAATATAATGGAATATTATATATTTTTTTACAGTATTATTCAATTGAATGAAAAATGAAAATGAAAAAATAAAAAAAAATTACAAAAAAATGATATTATTCAGTGTTAAATTGAGGTTTAACAGTAACAGTGTTTTTTTAAATCATAAAAGTCAAGTTAAAGTTTTAAAAAAAACATTTAATCTATAGATATATTTTTTTTTTATTATATTTTTTTGACAATTAATTTTTTATTTCTTTACAATGTCGTGAAAAAAGGATTAATTCAGCTTTATGTCGACGCCAAAACGAAGAATGTTGATTATTCGTCTTTATTAAAAGGCTGTTTTGAATACCGGCTTGTGATTGGTCGATTGCAGCTTTCTGTTCTGTTATTTCCCAATAACAAACTGTTCTATAGCAGAAGCAATAATATCATGATTAAATCAATATTTTGTGATTTAATTATCAAGTCGTTCATTATTGTGACATAAAGCATCAAGCTGCTGTGGTTTATTTAACGATAATGAACGTCTCACTGTGCGTTATTTACAAACGATACACAGAAACAGAATGAACATCATGAGTAACTGTTTGGACTCACCTCTCCGTGTGTCGGCGCTCCGCTGCTCGTCCGTCTGCATCTCGATGACTCAGCAGTTTAAACTCCATCGATCCATCCCATAATAATCCAACACGTGACGTCTGCTGGGAGCGTTTTTATTCCCTCAGTTTGTTCATAAATTCCCATTTTTCCCGTCCGGTTTGTCGACTCGTCCCAGAGTCCAGATGACCGTAAGGTGCTTTAACGATGCAGATAATCAGGAGCTGAAGAGTCCGACAGGAAGTGATGCGTTTATCCGTTTCCTGTCCTTCATAAGTGCTGAAATATCAGATTTTAGTGTTT
>CAFUXE010000332.1:365020-375588 GCA_903364295.1 Serranus cabrilla
TTTCATAAAATATTTTTTTTTTTTTTTTTTAAATGTGTGTGAAATATTTTTCATTTCATTCAATGTTTTTTGTTTTAATTTCTTTTGTTTAATTTTTTTATTTCATGAAATCATTTTTTTGTCTTACTAAATATACTAAATATTTAGTTTAGTTTATTTTTAATTGTTGTTTTTTGTTGCTTTTTATATTTTTTGTCCTGTTTTGCCCTCTGTTGTCCTCCTGATGTTTGGTTCCTGTGTGAATGATCTTCTGATATTCGTTTGTTTCTGTGTCTCCGTGATAAACGCCGGCGGCGGCGTCTCGTGTCGCTGCTTATCTTCCCGCTGCAGCCTGTGAGTCAGCGGCTCTCAGGTGAGTCCGTCCTCGCCGCGTCCCCGCCAGAATACTGATGAGGCGCCCGTTTCCACGGCGACAGGTGATGGAGGCTCCCGGTGTGACTCACACGGCGTCATTTACACGTCTTTAACCAACAGACGCTCCTTTTCTTACACTGTAAAAATAATTCAATAATAGTAATAATTTTAAAAAAGGTAGAAATTTTAAATTTTTTGTTGTTGTTTTTGTTTGTTTTTGTTGCTTTTGTTGTTTTTTTGTTGCTTTTCTTTTTTTTCTTGTTATTTTGTATTTATTTGTTGCTTTTCTAGCAGAGGGAAGCGTGTGTGAGATGAGCTGCAGTGAATCCGTCCAGAAAGTCATCAGGACCTTCAGATTACAACGGAAAATCAATTAGAGTCTGTGACGCCAGAGGTCAGAGGTCAGAGGTCAGAGCGGGACGGAGGCTCCTCCTGCTGCATCACTTCACCTGTTTCACCGTCTCACTCTGTGCCGGTCCGCTTCAAACAGCAACATTTAACGTGATGAGATACAGACTGAAGAACGTCTTTATTTATGCAAACTGCTGTTTGTTTGTTTTCCCCTCGGGGCCCCTGAGGGACCCTGAAGGCCCCTGAAGGTCGCTGAGCTCCTTATCAGCCTCAGCAGCCTGCAGCTCCGTCTGCTGCGACGCTGCCACCTGCTGGCTGCTCGGCTGCAGCACAGGAGGAGCAAAGATCAGATCAGGTATTTATTCACTACAGGACAAAAGAAGAAAGAACAATAATGTATTTTACATTTAAATATGTTTCCTGGTTGGAAACATGGAAAATATCCATTTTACCAACAATAATAACATTCCTAAATAAATGGATGGAAAGATGGAAGTACAGCTGGGAAACAGCAGCTTTAACTGTTTCATTCCCTTGTTTTCCTGGAGCTCGATCGATGATGGATGGATGATGGTTTTCCGGCTGGTGGATGAATGTTTGTCTGTTTGTGTGACTCGGGGCGATGCTGAGACAGAGAAAATGTTCCCATTCTTCAGTCTGAATGTCGCCTGCAGCGTCTCAAAACGTTCCTCACATCCAGCCCCCAACACACACACACACACACACACACACACCCCTCTGTCTCTATTTATAGAGCCTGATGTTGAGCGAACAGGATTCCCTCTCTCTCTCTCTCTCTGTACCAAACAGCTTCTGATCCCAGAACCCCAAAAAATAAATGTTGGGAAATATGGAAAAATATTCAAAACAAACTGTCGTCTTTAAGTCAGATGAAATGGATCCATTAGTTGGAGTGGACTGTTAATTTAAAATGATTAAAAAGCCATTTGATATCTGTGAACCCCGACCGGCTGACATTGAACTCAAGGTTACTGTATGTTTGTAGTCCTGTGATGAACACGGACTACAAACATGGAGGCAAAAGGAAACAAGTTTACGTTTACTGTAAATAACAGAAAGTTTTACTATGATTTGCATATTTTGTATTTTTACATAGAATTCACTGTAATTTAACATTCTAGACTGTAAAAAAAAATCTATAATGTTTCGTTATATCATTTATTTTATGGTTAATGTTTGCAATAAAAGGCACATTTGTATGGCATGTAAAAAACAAGAAAAACACTGTGAATGTCTGGAAAGCAACTTTTTCACAGTCTAAACAAAAAAACATTTTAAGAACATAAATCTACTTTTCGATGATGATGTATTTCTTTTTTCTTCTTACTATAAAAACACGGATTCCCAGTCCTGCAGCGTGTGGACTGTCAGATATCTGTTTTCTCTCATATTTGGGTCAAATCGTCCCTGAGTTCTCTCCTCATTTACATAATCACAGAAACCAGATCAGCCCTCTCCTCCTCCCTGTGTGTGTTGTGTGTGTGTGTGTGTGTGTGTGTGTGTGTGTCTGTTTCGGGCTGATAAACACTGAATCCGGACCGATCCTTTATTTCCTGCAGATTACAGGAGGAAAAAACACAGAAACGTCCTTTAAGTGTTCAAATAAAGACTCGACGACGTTAAACCAACTCAGTCCGACTCTTCGGTCCAACGATTGGACGGATCGTCTCGATCCCGAGAGGATTCGATCTTAATGACTTTGGAGATCGGCTGACTTCCTCTGGGAACGTTTCACGGAAATATCTCAATGACTTTTTAATGGATTGCTGTGAAACTTGGCACAGACGTTGAATATTCTTCATAGATTAAAGTGTTTAACTCTGGATTCTATCAGCTTAATTAGCAAGCGTTAGCATGCTAAGCTAACATGGGGAACATGTCACCACTGGATCCAAACCGGAAACTTCTACTTCCTGTTAAAACAATTACATGTAATCTCTGGGATTTAAATAAAACAAAGATATTGTTGGTTTTACTCATCATGAAGCTGATTCAAATACACTTTGTTCTTGTTTTTGTAAAAACGTCTAAAATCTGGAGCTAATAAAAACGCTCCTGTTCTACTTCCTGTCAGAGGTACCATGACCTGATTTCCAACAGTCTCTGGTATTTAAATAAATATAATTTTGTTGGTTTTACGTGTTAAAGTCGTCGCTCGCTTCCTGACCAGATATCTAAATACTCACAAGTGAAAAACCTTTATTCAGGTGCTGCTTAATATAAACATTAAACTGTGGTTTTATTGATCTTGTATTTTTGTCTTTATCTGCTTTATTTTATTTTATTTCCTTCTACTTCGATCAGCAGAGAGATCACAGTGGTTTACACCGACATGTTTCTGTTTTACAGAAAGATTTCATGTTGTATTCTGCAGAGATGAATTTCATAAAATGAGACAATCAGCTGTTGTTGTGTTACAGAAACTGTCAGCTGCAGAGCTTCAGCTCCACCCAGCAGATGTCAGGATTTCACAGCTTTACTGATCGTCAGGTTTTGTCTGACTTTATGAAGATAAATCCAACATACAGAGAGGAAATGAAACAAAAACTCACCTCAAACCTCGACTCAAAATGATGCTCAAAGATGATTGTTTTCTCTTCAGTACTTTGAATAAAGGTCAAATAATTTGGATACATTTGTGTGAAAGTTATCTAAACTGTTTGTCCTCCACCCTGCAGATAATAATAAAATATTCCAGGGGGAAAAAATAAAATAAAATAAATACAAATTTTTTTAGAATTAAACATATTCCAAAGCATGTACCCAAACAGTCCCCAAAAGGAGATCAAACACATTATTTGTTTTAACTGCCTTCTCATTCTGAAGACTTAAATAAAAACAAAAAATAAAATAATAAAAGGAAAAATTAGTAAATTAATTAAATGCCTAAAATATGGTTTGGAGTCCGTCCATCTCTTCTTTTAAATTCCAAATATATATATTTACAGTTTATTTTTTCATTTAGAAATTGATTTATATATACTTATGATTATGTTTTTATGATGTTTATAGAATAATTGACTTGTATTAATATATAATTTAATCCTATATATATATAGACATTAAAACGGGTCGTTATCCTGTGTTTAATCGTGTTTATTTGGACTTTTGTGTAAAATAAACATGTGGTGTTGTCACTGGGAGCTGGGAGCTGCGCATGCGCAGTGAGCGCCCGGAGCCGGCGGTAGTTTGAGGAAGTTTGTATGAAACTTTTACCTGCTGCTGCTGCTTCGGTAACGTTAGCTCCTCTACCTGTACAGGTGAGTGTCTGACCGCCTCGTGCTGCTCCACAGCTCCTCAGGAACCTTTTTAACCGTCAGGTGAAGTGTGTGAGTGTGTGAGAGGTGATATTTAACCGTGTGTTTGTGTCGTGTGTCGCTAATAACCGCAGGTGAATCACTCCGGCAGGTGCTGCTAACATGCTAATAACATGCTAATAACATGCTAATAGCAGCTTGTACCTGTGAGTGTGTGTGTGTGTGTGTGCTAACGGTTAGCTAGCTGGAGTCAAACTGTGTGGAGTAACTTTATATTAACTTTAAAGTGTGTTTTCACTGTGGCTGGCTTCACTTTGGATATATTTATCTTTTAATTAACGAGTCAATTATTAGCTTAAATATGTTAAACTGCCGCAGCGGGACACAAGCACTGTTACTAAGTAAGTAACGGTAGGAATACTCTGTTATTAGTGGTGGAAGAAATACTCGGATCTGTTCATCTACTCGAGTAAAAGCAGTAATACTAAACTTTAGAAATACTCTGTTATTAGTGGAAGAAGTTCTCACATCTGTGGTTTAAAACTAGTAATACAGAAATCAGAAATCTCACTTAAAAGTAGTAATATTGTAGAAATACTCTGTTACCAGCGGTGTAAGAAATACTCAGAGCTGTTAGTAAAAGTAATATTAGTACAATTGAAGGAGGAAATTATAGAAGACTTGTAATAAAACCAAAATACATAACTGATTAAAGTGGCTGAATCGATAATAATCACTGACTGATTTTATGTTGCTTTATCCTACTGATCTGTAAGAAGCACTGAAGTGAAGCCGCTCTGTTTAGTTTGTGTAACGACAGAAGCATGAAAAGAGCAAAATGATGATTATGCTTAAGAAGACTTGGAGCTGAGCTCTAAAAAGACAAAAACCAAGGTTGAAACTCTAAGTTAGGGGCCAAGAAGCAGTTAGTGCACCAGGCAGAGACTGGGACGGTCAGGGCCCAGGAACTGGGAGCACTGGTTAGAGAAAAGGTTGAAGCAATGAGTGTAAAAATACTAATATCACAGTCGATAAATACTCTGTAGATATTGGTCGAAGAAGCACTCAGATCTGTTAGTAAAAGAAGTGATACTGTACTGTAGAAATACTCCAATCAAAGTGTTAGTTACAGTTTTACAACAGACCTGATTCTGATTTTTCAGTACATTAACCAAAGTAACATTACTGTAAATAAACAGGCTGACTTCATCTCACTTCATGTTCAGTACGAGCTGCAGAATGAATGTTTGTGATTTTGTACAGTTTAACTTTTTTACTGCTTCAGATTATTAATACAAATGTAAACAAAAGAATAAATCACATGTTTAATTTCTCCTCTTTGTTTCCTTCATCAGAAATGAGCTCCACATCAGACCTGGAGCAGCTGGCAGAAATAGGTGAGCTAAGCTACAGAATAACTATTATTATTAATTTCATTATTTCAAGAGGAAAATAACAAAACCTTCCTTAAATTTAAGTGATGTGGATTTTTCACAGTTATGACTGCTACTGATTATATTTATAGATCAAACCAACCAGTTCTAGCAAATAATAATAACTTTCAAAGAGGCAGAGCTCGACATGCAGCTCGTTTTCTTGTGTGATTTAAAACATATTTTTCAAGTGAAAAGTGACTTAATGTGCATTTAAAGCTTTCAATGTGTTTCTTATAAAGTATCCGCCAGATTCCAGTCTTTCAAAGTCTTGTTATGTCTGTAGATGTCTTAATAAATAAATACATAAATAATTCAAATTAATATGATATAAAATGGAGAAATTAGGACATTTTTTGAGGCCGAAAACAGAATTTTATGCAATTATTGCATGAAAAATTACCTTCAGGACTAATTGATTAAATAAAGAAGCTGTCTTTTTAACAATTCCAAATAAAAAATAAAGTAGTATGTGATTTATTTTTCTGTGCAAAACGCGAACTGTTTCACCTCCAATTACAAAAGCCTCCCACCAATAATCTTTTTACATTTATAGTGTTATTTATTTATCTGTCTGTACAGCACTTTGGCCCCTCTGTGGTTTTTTAAAGTGCTTTATGCGCTTTATTGTTTATTATAAAATAAACGTGTAAATAAAACAGATTTATTTTGACCTCAAACACACAAACTGTCTGACAGTTTTCCATGAGGTCAGCCTTCCTCCCTCCTGCCGGCTCGGATCATTTCCTCTTTGTTATCAGCCTGTTTATACAAAAACTTCCCTCAGCGCTGCAGAATAAACAGTTTCCCCCTCAGGCCTCCAGCTAATCGTAGGAACAGATAAGAGCTTCGTTTAGAGGACGGTGGGGCGGGAATCTGTGCCGGAGCTGCTGTCTTTACCGTCAGAGACTCCGTGTTTACACATCCGTTTCCTCTTTAGCTCCTGTGTGGAGAAAAACCCCAAACCCTGAAAGCTCAGCAGGACGAGTTGTCGGTATAATGAACTTTCTCCTTTTACTGTGACAGAGCTGCAGAAGGAGGACGAGGAGGAGGAAGAGGAGGATCAGACGTGTGTGACAGACGCTCCTGCAGCTCCTGACAGCAGACTCCGCCCGGATCCGTCTCACCCGTTCTATGACGTGGCTCGACACGGCATCGTGCAGGTCTCCGGTCAGTCAGCACGATCACGATCAGTCCTGCAGCTCAATCAGGAACAACTCACACAGAATAACACAGTTAGAACGACAGGAATCAGAAAAAAGTTGAATTTCTCTACTGATTTATTTTCAAAAATTGGAATAAAACAGAATTTACATATATCAACACTTTTCCAAGTGTCAGGAATGTAGTAAAAACAGTTTTCTCCATATATTGTCCATATTCGCAACCTCTCCTGTCCTCTCCTCTCAGCTCTGTGTAAACAGATTTATTTATATATAATTATAGATTTATTTTAGATGTTTTTAACAGGATCTGGTTTGTGCAAACACACACGTTTTTAATTAAATCTCACTATTTGAAGCTTTGTTTTGGTTAATTCCTCTAAAGGAAATGTTTGTTATTGATGATCAGTTCAAGGACTGTAGGAAAGTTCAAACTCTGACAGTTATGCCTGTTTTTACAGTTTCTATTTAAGGGAAAGATGGTGGGGTTATTGCTATGTCTAAAACTCTAATCTGTTTACTTATTTAATATTGATCATGTCATATATTTCTCCTTTTTTTTTATTCGACTGGTATTTTATTGTTATTTTATTGGATTCTTATTAAATTTTTCCTGTTGTGAAGCACTTTGTTACTATGATTTAAAAGGTGTTATACACAGAAAAATGTTTTATTATTATGAGTAATATTTTTCTACTGTGCACATATTCTTGTATATATTTGCACACTGCAGCTTTTCATTTTAGAAACACATATTTTAACGTATTTTGATTGTACATTTTTCTTGACTTTTTGTATTTTGTTACTTATTGTTCTGCACCAATATATCAAAACAAATCTGAGCTCAGAATTTAATGTTTCTAACAGGATCTGGTTTGATTTTAAAGGACACATGAAGAAGAAAGAGACTCTGACACTAACAGACACATTTAACGTTCCTGAAGGAACTTTTAGAACGATGATACATTCAGGGACCGTCGGAAAGTTCAAACTCTGACATCTCAAACTCATCTGTTTTCTCTGCAGGAGACGACAAATATGGCAGGAAGTTGATCATCTTCAGCAGCTGCTGTTTGCCTCCATCACACCAGCTGAACCACCAGCGCCTGCTGGAGTACGTCACACACACTCACACACACACAGACACACACACACACATCATGTAAATACTAAATAGTGTATTCATGTATAAACACATTTTTTACTTATTATTTATCATGTATTATTAGCAAAAGAAAAGAAAATGACTCACCAAAAATATGATAAAATAATGAAGTTATATTTTTGGGTACAAGAAATATTTTCTGATTGAAATATGCGATAAAAGCAAAAGTACGTAATTTATATCTGTATCAGTGAAGGCAACATCTGATGGAGATCCAGTGTGTGAATACTTCTTTAGTTTGGAGCTTTTTCTGCTTGTTTTATGAAAATCTTGACTTGCGTGTCAGGAATAAAATAAACGACATCATGTCTGTTTCTCGTCCCTGCAGCTACCTGAAGTTCACTCTGGACCAGTACGTGGAGATGGACTACATCCTGGTGTACTTCCACTTCGGCCTGCGGAGCAGCAACAAGCCGTCCCTGAAGTGGTTACGGCAGGCGTACGGCGAGTTCGACAGGAAGTACGGCTGACCAGTTTATTTATTTATCATGTGCATCGTTTTTATAAAGTAGCTTTAGGGTCAAATTCAGGCTCCCGCCAGCAATCCTCAGAAAATATTCAAAATCAAAAGTAAAAATAAAATGAGACTAAACACTAAATAGTGCAATTTCAAAAATAATAAAAAATTATAGAATAATATTATATAATATAATAAAGTGGCTGTTTATAATGAAATACTTTTTTTTTTTTGAAAAATCTTTTTTTTTAATTGTTCACTTATGGAAATATGTTGGTTTATTTATTTATTTTTTAAATAATAGAAATGATTGAAATTTGGCACATATATGTTTCATGGGGAGACGCACCAAAAAGCCCCTTGGAAAGTGTTGAAAAAAATGTCAAAATGTTGAAAAAAAGTCATGAAAAAAAAAAAAAGTCAAAATGTTGCAGCTTTATTTATATATTTGATTCCCTTTGTGTTTATTTTTAACAGATACAAGAAAAACATGAAAACTTTGTACGTCGTTCATCCGACGAACTTCATCCGGATCGTGTGGAACATTTTCAAACCTCTGATCAGGTAAAAACCGCTGAGCTTGTCGGACACACAACAACATTAAAGTCATCCACATTAAAAGTTTCTTCCTGTTTCTTCTTCAGTCACAAGTTCGGGAAGAAGCTGACGTACGTGAACTACCTGGATGAACTCCGAGAACACCTGAACTACGAGCAGCTCATCGTCCCTCCGGATGTTCTCAGGTTCTCATTTCATCCTTTTTGTTTTCATTGTGTTTGTACCTTTCATACAAACATGCAAAGTGCTTCACAGGGAAACAATAAAAATGTCATTAATAGATTATATATAAAATAAAATAAAAACAATAAAAAATATTGATTTAAAGATAATTAAAAAATATATAATATATAAATACAAACAATACGATTAAAAAAACGTAAATAAAAGTAGTTAATAAATAAATAAAACTGTAATAACCAGCTATTAAAAACACCTCAGCTGTTTTCTTAATGTCACAATCACAGAGCTTTCTGTCTAAAAATATAAGTATATCTATTTTTTTTGCATTAATTATCTAGAATCGTAAAGAAAACCATTGTAATTCTAAATAATTCTAATAATTGAAAATCTTACATTAAAAAGTTTTGGATTTGTTCTGATTTTCTTTTGGTTTTAAGATTAAGCAAAAAATATATGTAAAGTAGTTAAAGACAATTTCATAAAATAATTCTCAAACCTTTTTAATATTAAAAAAATGATCTTTACAACATTAAAACACTGCTGACATAAATGCATCAAAAGTTATAATAACCCAATAATATATTTGGAATATATTTTACAATCTGCACAACAAATATTTTTACTTTTGATACTTAAAGTACATTTTGATGCTTTTACTTGAGTAAGTTTTGAATGCAGGATTTTCACTGTAGTGGAGTAACTTCACAGTTACTTTCTCCTCACCAAATGTTTGTCAGTTTCTAAGAAACATTTCTGTTCTTCCTGCTTGTCGTAAAGTTTTTATTCTAAGGAACAAAAAGTTTCTGTATTATGAAGCTCTGAGGAGTCGATGTGTTCCCCTCTGACCGCGGTTGTTTCGTGTGGTTTCTCTCAGACACGATGAGAAGCTGCGAGCTGCTCAGAGCGGCGGGCCGCCCCCCTCGGTGAGGACGCCGCCGCCCCGCCCCCCCCTGCCCACGCAGCAGTTCGGGGTCAGCCTGCAGTAGTGAGTTTCTCTTCACCGACGCAGAAACACACACAGGTTTAAACTTTCTGCTCCTCTGACGCTGAATCATCCTGTTTCAGCATCCGAGAGAAGAACCGCGAGGCGCTGATTCCTCCCGTCGTCTCCCAGACCGTCGGCTACCTGAAGGAGAACGGTGAGCGCACACACACCGTGACTCACATATCTACAGAACCTACAGGAACACACACATCATCCTGGGACGGTTCCATTATGTCTTTGAATATTTCGCTGACGTTGCTGCTGCATTTTAGTTAAAGTTGAAGCAAATTTTGAAGCAAAATGTTGCGTTAAAGTAACTGAATGAGTGAGTTTCATCAGTAAAGTGCGCTGCAGTGACGTCCTCTGGTCAGCAGGGGGCAGCGTGATGCTGCTGGAGGATAATCAGACAGGAAACAGGAGAAGAAGAAGAGAGAAAACAACAACAAACAGAGAGGAAAATTAGATTCAGCTGGAAAACGATTTATTCTTTCATGTCAGAAAAATTTTAGAGCGTTAAATGTTTTTATAGAAATACAAAAACATCTCAAACTTTTAGGCACATTTTTCCTCATGAGAATCTTCAAAACGTGCAGAGAAATTCACTGATACACGACTTCTAACTGTGTGTGTGTATGTGTGTG